>JARHVA010004037.1:1590000-1724484 GCA_037957365.1 Torreya grandis
AGGACAAAACATAAATAAGTAAATGTACTATATCACTTGGATGAAAACAAAAAAACTAATTATGTACAAGGAACTTATCTCTTCAATAATAATGCTTCAGATGTATCCCATTAACTGGGATAGGAAGCTCTTGGCCATCCATCTTTGAAAGCTAGAAGGAATTATGGGATTTTCATATGGATATTATATATGGACCACTCCAAAGCAATTCAAACTTTGCATGTCTTCTTGATTTATCTCTATCCTCATCCCACTTGAGGACCAAATCTCCTTCTTTGAAACTTAGTGAATAAGCTCTCTTGTCAAAGGCTCTCTTCACTTGTTCTTTATTAATTTACATGGATAACATGGAGTGATTTTGAACCTATTCTAGCTCCATAAACTTATCATATCTGACCTCCATTGGTTCATTCTCTAGAAATTCAAGTTGATGCATTAGTTCAAAATCAGGAAACTAAAGAGAAATAGATAACCTTACTTCCTTACCATATATCAACCTATTTGGAGAGTTGGATATTTATATTTTATAGGTGATACTATCATCCCATAAATTTGATTTCAATTTGAGATTCCATGACCTCTAATTATCTTTAATAGTCATTCTTGTGATCTTCAATAGGTTCTTATTCATGGACTCATCAAGGCCATTAGTTTTTGGATAGTAATTTGATGAAGTAATGAGAAAGACACCATATTGAACAACCCATTGGCTGATACTATCCCCCACAAATTCCATATCATTGTCATAAACAATGGTTAAAGTCACTCTAGATCTAGTAAGTAAACCTTCATAGAAATCTAAAACATTGGATTCATTTGTTTCCTTCAATGATACTACTTTATCTATCTAGTGAAGTAATCTTTAGTAGTTAGTATCCATTTAAAACATAAAATTGAAAGAGGATTAATGAGAATAATAAATTCCAATCCCCATTAGACAAAGGGTTTATCCATTTTAATTGGTTGGAGAGGTAAGGCAGTAATTTTCACTTTACCTACAAACATTACACATTGTTTGCACTTCTTAACCCATGCATGACAATAAAAAAATATGATGGGCCAATAATACCCACCTCTCATGATCTTAAGGGATATATTCCTTGTGTAATATTATCCTCCACCATGTCCATCATGAAATTCTTTAATCAATTTGTGTGTTTGGCTTGGCTCTATACATCTCAATAATATACCATTTATTTCTTTATTGAAGAAAATGGAATCAACAAGAAGGAATGGAATTGATTACAAGCTGAATATCTTCCTTTTGAAGTACTTAGATGAGAGGGATAAATACCATTTTGGAGATATCTTATCAATTCATAAAACTAGTTATAAGGTGAGATATGATCAACTGCAACCTGTTCATCATTTGACACCAAAACCACCTCATTATCCTCTTGAAAGTATTGGGATAGATTCTCACAAATATTTTTGCCTCTAATTAGCTTTGTGACCTTGACTTCCACATCATACTCTATTATCTTAGTTATCCAACCAACTCTTTTCTCATTTATATCTTTGTTTAAGAGTGACTCTTTGATACTTAGATGGGAAACCATTAGGTGTATTTATTGTTACACAAAAAGTATCTAAATTTATTAAGAGATCTTATAACTAAAAGTACATGTTTTTCAAAAAAAGAGTACCTTGTTTCATACTCCTCTAATACTTGATTGAAGAAGGCTATTGGATACTTGAAAGCCTCATGATTTTGTTGCATAAGAATGCTTGAAATGGTGTCCATGTTAGCAAAAGTTTACAATATGAAATATTTAATGAAATATAGGTTTATGAGTGTAGGAGCACTAGATATTACTTTCTTGATCTCTTAAAAAATATCTACTCCTTCCTTAGACCAACCAAAACTCTGATTATTCTTTAGCATGGCTATAAGTGGCTTAGCTAAAGTGGCAAAATCTGAAATGTATCTTCTTATAAAATTGATTTTCCCTAAGAAGATTTGCAAATCCTTTTTTTGCTTGGGCAAGGAAAGTGCAAGAATTGAATATATCCTTTTTGGATTTATACTCAAATAATTTTTTGAAATTACATGCCCAAGGAGCTTACCTTCATGAACTGAGAAGATGCACTTTTTGGGATTTAGAGATACCCCAAATTGTCTACATATTTCAAATAATTACTTGAGGTGAACCATGTGCTCACTTATATCCTTTGAGAACACTATTATGTCACCCAAATAAACAAGAACAAACTTGTTAAGAAGGACCTAAAATGCCATATCTATGGATTTCTTAAAGTTTTCTCCTACATTGGATAAAATGAAGGGCATCTTTCTATATGCAAATGTCCCCCACTTTGTAGTGAAGGTTGTTTTGAATTGGTCTTCATCCTTGACCAAAATATGATTTTAACCACTATATCTACCTAACAAATAAAATATCTATGAACATATAACTATCTATAAAATTTGTTCCATATGTGGCAATGGATAATAATTTTTAAGGGAAGCCCTGTTTAAATCATAAAAGTCAACACATAGTCTAATCTCACCATTATTATTTCATACTAGAATAAGGTTTTCCACCCAAGTTGAGTGTTTATTGTAAATATAATATCTGATTCTATGAGATTATGAAGATCATCTCTCATCAAAGGCTCAAGCTTTGGATTGATAGGCCTTTGTCTTTGTCTCACTGGTTTAGTTTTAACCTCTAACGCAATGGTGTGTTGAGCTAGACTTAGATCAAATGCTTTGAGATCACTATATTTTTAGGTAAACACATCAAAAAATTATACACACAAATCAAAAAAATATTCCTTTTGTGAAGGAGTGCATAATTTATCCAACTTCAAGTTATTACCAGCTGTAATCTCCACATTAGCATAGTGTTCCTCCTTTTTTGACAAAGATGACTTTTCCTTTCTTAACTCATCATCATCACTGAATATGTTCTCAAGTGTGACCAATACCTTGGTAAACTTGTTTATTTTTATTTGCATGATCTGGTCACCATACTACTATAGGAATTTTGATTAATTCATTAAGGAAAACTCAACCTCTTCTTGTAAGAACCTGACAAGTTGTTTGTCATCCTTAGACACTTGAATCTTCTCATGTTTATCTATTATGGAAGGAATTACAACCACCTTAATATGTGACTGATTTTTTAAAATTTTTATATCATTAAGGATACTAAATTACACCCCAATGGCAGCCAACCTATTCACATGTTTATTCTCATCTCTTGGTATTTCTTGGATGTTGATATCTTGAACATCCTAAAGTCCCATACTCTATGCTTATATGATCTAAGAAATAAATTTTTACATACATTAAGACCTCTTATTTCGTGAACCACAAGCTCACTATCACCAAAAACTTGTAAGGTGTTGACTTTCATCTTCCTAGCCCACTCCAAGCCATGAACTAGTGCCTCATATTTTATAATATTATTTGAACAAAAAAATGGAAATCAATAAAAGAGAAATAACTTTGATTTTTTGGATAAATAAAAATAATCCCATCCATAGTACCATGCTTATTTATTTATCCATCAAAGTATAATTACCATAGACCATCGCTAAACTCATTATCCTTCATCATAGTTGGAATTGCTGCATCATTCTCATGGAGTAAAAAAACACCAAATACCTCTTCTTCAATTATATTATAATGATCATGATCATTAAATTTAGATGCCCACTCATCAAGTAAAAAATTTGGAACTCCATCTAAAGGTGATTTAGTTTCCACCCCACTAGTTTATAACACTTCATCTGAGATGATATATTTAGTATTCACAACACTTGGCATATATGGCTCCATATGAAAATGTGCAATAGGTTCAAAATGTATTATTACCTTGTAAAATACATATCTTTAAACATCAAATATTTATAATCATCTGATATGTGTTGGGTGAATATTTTGTCAACCAGCTAACTGGTGAGCAAAATACGTCTCTTCAACCATAGAATAGGGAGATTAGTCATCCAAAGTTGCAAGTTTACCACATCCAAAGGGGACAAATCTCTCCTCTCATCAAGGGGAGGTTCCCTATAAATATAAGTAGATATATACTATATATATAAGTAGAAAATAACACACAAGGGTAGGATACACCATCCATCTCTCTTTTTTCAGAGATGATGTTAACAAACAGAGGAGGAAATCCTAGGGAAAACACTGAAGGCACTTCTCTTCTTTCAGAAGTGTTCTTATAGGGAAAAACATGATTTTATTTCAAGTAGGATAAGTGACCGGTAATAAAGGATAAGAACCAACAGGATTAAATGGAACAAAAAGTCTCCACCTCAACTACCCAAAGAGTGAAACATGAAGAACAATGGGGTCACAAAGTCATCCAAAGGTCCTTTACACAAAAAGAAACTAAAAACACACTAAAGGCAATTGTGGGGGCACAAAGTCTCTCCACAGTTGGCTTTAAGACACCTTTCTAATTACTTTGACTAATTTTGCTTGCCAAATTAAATATATGAGAACACATTCAGAAGACAAACATAAGAATAATCTCCTAAAATGATACAAGCCAAAATAGCACAAAATTTGCAAACAACTTGCTTTCTCATTTAGATAATATGAAATGAAATTACAATTTGAGCTCAAAGTCTCAGTATTCTCCTTTCAATTGGGTAGAGTTTTTCTCTTATAAAAATGAAAAAGTACCCCTTCATAATGAGAGAAATGACAATATATAGCACTTCTAAGAAAGACTTGGGCACTTTTTCCTATGTGATGGCCCATGCTACAGTCAACATCTTCAATGCACCTTCAGTTCTGTCTAGAGAGACCATGCTGGGAAAAGTGCATTACCTTAAGTATGGCATGTCTCTTCATCTAATATGTCTTCTCCTAAGTTTGGATCATTTGGTCTGTCCCCTTTGACATCTGCATAGCTATCCATTTTTTCTTTACTCCAAAGGAGACCAATAGGTCACGCCTTCAATGTTTGCAAGCTCAAATATCTACTTTGTGGACTGTTCCACCTATTGGAATAACTTCTATGCATATTTTTTATGCTTTTCCCTCTTTCCACTTTTGTCCTTTTTAGCTTTGTCTCTTCCTATAATTTAAGCTCCTGGGCTATCTTTTCAGCTAATTGCTTGGTTCTTCCTTCAATTTCTGCACTTTATTTAAATTTTAACAGATATTCCCTTACTTTAAATTTGACATATGCGGGGCCATCAATGGTTATTAGATAGTTTAAACCATGTTGAACATTAAAAATTTGAACCCACTAAAATTGCATTGGTTCACTTGTTCATCAGTTCATTCTGCCTCTTGTTCCATCACTTCCTAGTTCAATCACTTTCCCGCTCCTTGGTTGAACCATCTGTTGAACCACCTGTTGAACCATTGAACCCATTAAACCTTTGAACCAAAGTGGTTCAATGGTTCAATGGTTCAATCCTTCTCTTTGATAAGTGTTTTGAAGCTATTAAACCTTAAAGTGGTTAAACTTTGAACCTTGACAAATGCGCTTAACTCTTATTGATGACGTTGAACCTTTGAACCCATTAAACCCATTGAACCAAAATGGTTCAAGGTTTAACAGTTTAATGGTTCAATCCTTGCTTAGAATCTTACAAATGAAATCTTTTGGTTGAACCTTGTCATTTAACCAACTTTGAAATTGCCTAGGTGTTGAGAGCTTGCTTCTTTCCTACAGAGTTCATAGAAATCAACCTGTGAAGCTGGTAGAAGTTGCCCTGCAGAGTTCATAGATTTTCTTCCTACAGAGTCCATAGATTCAACCCTACAGAGTCTATATATTTCTAAGAAGCTTTAAAAATGATGAATTTGAATGCTCAGAATAAATTTTGAAAAGGGAAGAGATAATTTTGGTCTTTTAGGGTCCAAAATAGTTCATATGTTGTCTCAAAAATGAGTGATATTCTTGGGGGACAACAGCTAGCTCCAGTTGGGGAACTTACCTTAGTTAAGATTTTGAAAAAACTAAGGGGAGTAGAAATTAGAATCTCTAGTGCCTTGAAGTATGCCATTGGGCTATGGAGTCATGCTACCCAAAAAGAAAGGCTCCAAAAAATGAAAATGAAAATGAAAAACACAAAATAGAAACAAAGACTATACAAATGTACACATGTATAGGGGAACTTATCTAATACTTCAAAGATTGAAGTGATTCAGATGCTACCCATTATGAGACAATGAAGATGGAATTCTATCTTGATAAACTAGGAGGAAACCATTTTGTCCCCAAAATTGGTGACAGGGGAATAGAACTCTCCACCAGGAATCACATTTTTTGCATCTTCCTCTTGGCTCTTTCTTCTTCTTGCCCCAGGGCAGGACGTGGTCCTCAATTTAAAAACCATAACTCCTTGCTCTCTTGGTGAAGAGTTCCTTTTACTAACTTTGGAGTATGGCAGTATGGTCCACCACCATAGCTTGTTGTTCTACTGGTCTAGTCCAGTACATGCTTTGATTGTCAGCATCAAACTCCTGACAAACCATCAGCTTAGCATCTCCTTTGGTGTGAAGGATTTTGATATCTTCATCTTGAGTAGTCTTCAATCTGAGCAATAGAGATTCACATCCAGCTATGTTGTTGGTGTTGCTAAACTATGACTTGCATGAAGGATAAATATCTCCTTGAGGAGATATCAACACAATCTTGGCTCCAACATTAGTGGAAGAATCACTGCCATTAGATTCCAAGATCTAAGTCATCATTAGAAGCTGATCTTTTATCAAATTTATCTTCATTGGAGATGGAAGATCCTTCTTCATTTGTACTATGCCCTACCAGTTCTTGTGATGTCTTGTTTGGATCAAATCCTGAATTGCTAGCTATAAGACTTTCAAAAGCTGAGACATGAGCATCCTCTATGGTCAAGAATTAATTACCCCTACTTGAAGGCTTAAACAAAATTTGAGTTGCAGGTGCTGTCATTTGGGTGACTACAATTTTTGCCTTAGACAGGGCCACACTTAGTTCTCCACCAATGTTTAACTGCTCATGATTGGTTTACAGGAATTCAAATTTAGTCATTTGAATTTTAGATTTCTTAACATGATAAATTATATCAGATGATTGAAATGGACTTGGAAGAGGGGATGAGAGTTCATCCTTTTGGTTTTTAGGAGGGGGAGGACTAGTCTATGAATTTGAAGTAGAAGGTATAGGAATGTTTGATGTACTTACCTTTTTGGCAATCACTAGGTCCTTTGACTAGAAAGGAAGAGGGGTTCTCTGCTTAGCAATTGAAATTGTTGGTTGGGGACACTCCTCTATCTTTTCTTTATTGGCCTACTGGGCTAACTGATTCTTGGACTAGATGAATACTATGTATGATCCTTTGACTACTTCATCTTCACTTTTGGGTTCATCTTGGTAATTTAGGAAACTAATGTGGGAGTCACCAGTTGATTCTTCTTGATCCTTATGAAGAGATCAACATCATTTGTTTACTCAAACTTAGGTTGGAAAGAGAAAGCATGTTCTATTTCTAGATATCCAACTACTAAGTTGGTTGCAGGTGCTTCGAGGGCAAGGTTCCTCTATGGGGGAGAAAGATGATTTGGTTACCCTTGACTTCTGGTAGTGTTGCCTTGATATGGCTGATTGGGGAATGTCCTCCTTGGTACATCTCTGTATGAAGGAGTAGAAGACATACCTTGTGCCATTTGCCTTTTCAAGGCTAGTAACTCATTTACCAGCTTTTGTATCATTTGATCATTGGTGGATGTGGGTGAGTATTCAGAAGATGAAGAGGGTTTATCTCTATTAGGATCTCTCCTTATCTTTCCTACCAAGATAAGTTCATGTTTAACCTTAATAGCCAATTCATGATCAGTAGCAAGGTCTATGTGGCTAGCACGCCTCAGTAGAAAACTCACTTTAAGTAGATGTGAGTTAATGAAGAAGCATTTGAGGTTTTTAGGTGTTGGCTAAGTAATTGTAGGAATCTTATTTCTCAGCTTGTCAAACTTGGCAATGAAATCCCTCATAGGCTCATGAGGCTCTTTCTTCATTTAGGTGAGTTTGGCCAGCAAGGCATGGGCATCCTCTGCATGCTTGAACCTTACTTCAAACTTGGCTTTTATGGTATTCCAGTCTATCATTGATTAAGCCTATAGATGTTAAAACCACTTTGCAATAGCACCTTGTAGGGTCTCCACAAAAAACCTAACTACCACATCTTCAAATTTCACCCCTATCACACCACAGGCTATGTTGAAGGTTGTAATGTGTTCATCAGGGTGAACTCTCCCATCTCTAAAGAATTTGGGGAAGTTCTTTCTTAAGCTGCATGGAAGTTCATGCAGAGGTGGAGTCAAGTTGAGTGGGCCAAATAAGTTACCCCAGGGGCCTTAAACTTCCATGATTTAATTATGAAAAATAGGGATAACAAATCTAGGTGGAGTGGCCAGATTGTAGAATAAAAATGGAAAAGAACTGGTCCTACTTTAGTTTGAGCCTTGAGGCTTCAAACTGCGCACTCTTTCCCAGCAACTCTGGTTTTGCAGACCAAATAAAATAATGGAGATGGAGGAAAATGGTAAGGATATAATGATAATGGGTAAGACATAGAATAGAGTTGCTAGAGTCTATAATGGATAAGGGTAGGGACTGCTTCAATCTAAAACATGAGGCTTTAGAATGCATGTTCATCCCTAACAGAGTTGCCAAAAACTGTTGGGTGAATATTTTGTCAACCAGCTAACTGGTGAGAAAAATAGGTCTATTCAACCATAACATAGGGAGATTGGTCATCCAAAGTTGTAGGTTTACCACATCTAAATGGGACAAATCTCTCCTCTCATCAAGGGGAGGTTTCCTATAAATATAAGGTAGCTATATACTATATATATATATAAGCAGAAATTAACACACAGGGGTAGGATACACCATCCATCTCTCTTTTTTTAGAGATGATGTTAACAAATAGAGGAGGAAATATTGGTGAAAATATTGAAGGCACTTCTCTTCTTTTAGAAGTGTTCTTACAGGGAATAACAAGATTTTCTTTCAGGTAAGATAAGTGATTGGTAATAAAGGATAAGAACTAGTAGGATGAAATGGAACACAAAGTCTCCACCTTAACTACCCAAAGAGTGAAACATGAATAAAAATAGGGGCACAAAGTTGTCCCAAGGTCCTTTACATAGAAGGAAACTAAAAACACACTAAAGGCAATTGTGGGGGCACAAAGTCTCTCCACAGTTGGATTTAAGACACCTTCCTGATTACTTTCACTAATTATACTTACCAAATTAAATAGATGAGAACACATTCAAAAGACAAACATAAGAATAATATCCTAAAATGATACAAGCCAAAATAGCACAAAGTCTGCAAACAACTTGCTTTCTCATTCAGATAAAATGAAATGAAATTACAATCTGAGCTCAAAGTCTCAGTATTCTCCTTTCAACTAGGTAGAGTTTCGTTCCTATAAAAATGAAAAAGTCCCCCTTCATAATGAGAGAAATTATAATATATACCACTTCCAAGAAAGACTTGGGTGCTTTTTCCTATGGGATGGTCCATGTTGTAGTCAATGTCTTCAATGTGCCTTTAGTTCTGTCTGGAGGGACCATGATAGGAACAATGCATTGCCTTAACTATGGCATGTCCCTTCATCTAATATGTCTTCTCCTGAGTTTGGATCATCTGGTCTATCCCGTCTAACATCTATGCAACTATCCATTTTGTCTTTACTCCAAAGGAGACCAACAAGTTACACCTTTAATGTTTGAAATCTCAAATATCTACTTTACAGACTGTTCCACCTATTGGAATAATTTTTGCACTCAAATATCTACTTTACAGACTGTTCCACCTACTGGAATAACTTTTGCACAAATATTTTAGGCTTTTCCCTCTTTCCACTTTTGTTCTTTCTAGATTTGTCTCTTCCTAGAATTTAAGCTCTCGAGCTATCTTTTTATCTAGTCACTTGGTTCTTCCTTCAAGTTATGTGCTTTATTTGAATTTCAATAGATATTCCCTTACTTTAAATTTGATGTCTACGGGGCCATCAATGGTTGCTAGATGCTTTGAACCATGTTGAACCTTAAACCTTTGAACCTACTAAAAGTACATTGGTTCATATGTTCATCAATTCATTCTACCTCTTGTTTCATCACTTCCTAGTTCAATCACTTTCTTGCTCCTTGGTTGAACCATCTGTTCAACCACCTGTTGAACCATTGGACCCATTGAACCTTTAAACCAAAGTGGTTCAATAGTTCAATGGTTCAATGGTTCAAGCCTTCTCTTTGATAAGTGTTTTGAAGCCATTGAACCTTAAAGCGGTTAAACTTTGAACCTTGACAAATGCACTTAACTCTTGCTAATGACGTTGAACCTTTGAACCCATTGAACCCATTGAACCAAAATGGTTCAAAGTTCAATAGTTCAATGGTTCAATCCTTTCTTAGAATCTTGCCGATGAACTCTTTTGGTTGAACCTTGTCATTGAACCAACTTTGAAATCACCTCAGTGTTGAGAGCTTGCTTCTTTCCTATAGAGTATATATAAATCAACCTGTGAATCCTGTAGAACTTGCCCTACATAGTCCATATATTTTCTTCCTACAGAGTTGTAGATTCAAGCCTGCAGAGTCCATAGATTTTTGAAAAGCTTGAAAAATAAGGAATTTGAATGCTCAGAACAAATTTCAAAAAGGGAAGAGACAATTTTGGTCTTGTATGGTCCAAAATAGTTCATATGTTGTCCCAAAAATGAGTGATATTCTTGGGGGACAACAATATGTGTCCTCCAATCCTTGAGGTGAAGTCCCTTAATAAAGACATGCCAAAGTAGGGAGGTAAGTCTACTATAACTACATCCTGTTGAATGGTAAAATTGGGACAAACATGTAGTGTCAGCTTCAAATTTTTGATAAGGTCTATTTTATTTGTTGTTGGTCCATATATTTTAAATACTCCTTTAGTATTCAGTTTGTAAAAAAGACCAAGCTTATCTACAATTTGCTTAGGCATAATAGTGCTACTAGCTCCACTATCCACCATGTAGTTATGAACTAAAGTGTCCCCAACTATCAAAGAGAGGTATAAATGATCAGTTTTATTTGATTTTACCTCAATTTTATCTACATTTACCATATTATGTACCTGATATACCTATTTCTCATTTGGTTGATTTGAATTAGTCAAGACAACACCTTCTTTCCCACCTCATTTTGGAGATAACTTAAGAGCTAAAAGATATTGAATGAGCATGTCCTTGTGTACTTAAATAGAGAAGGAATCCCACATGATAATTCTTATGTTATAATTCTTCATTTTATATAATATACTTAATTTACCTCCACCAACCTTTGGTTTCACCTTCTGAACTATTGGTTACTCATGAACAAGAGGTATTAGATGAACCTTCTCAAACTTTGTATTATATTTTTTTTATGTTATAAGGGGGACAAGTTGATCTTTGGTACTTATAGATAAAACATTGGAAGTACTAAAAACATTAATAACATCTTTAGCCCCATCTATGGTCCTCTTTTTATCTCTAGTTAGATCTATAACTTGGACACTTATATTTCTAGTCTAACCACTGTGATTGAATGCAACATGATCATCCATTTGCAATTCAAATTAATGGAAATATGATACATTTAAAATTTTTGAGGTTATCCTTGTGATGCAAAAATTTTCTCTTGGTAATTACTTCCTTGAAGATAAAACTCTTCTTGTGTCATTTGTGGCATGGTGATGTTTTGTGACACCAAAACTTGGTTTTGAGAATCACCGAGATTATGTGGCTACCAACCTGAATCTTGCATCAAGTTTTTTATTGTGGTGTGGGAACAATGTCTCTTAAAGTATAGGTTACATTAGGATCAATAGATACATATGGTTTAGCTTGATTTATGGCTCCTTATGGTTGGTAGGGTGGTCTACTTTCCCTAAACCCTTGATAAGGAGGCCTCTAATTTCCAAAGTCCTAATAGGTGGTTTGATTTTATTGTTGATAAGTCTTATTAACCTGATATTTTTGTCTCTTAAGTTGTACTATTTAATTTCCAAAAGAGTGTAACAAACCTTTCAACTCTCTAAATTCACTAGTTTGACTATAAGGGGTTGCAACTTGATCTTTGAAGGATGGAATAAGAGCTAAATATCGAATTTGAGGGACTTGAGGAATGGGTATGGACTTCAATTCTAGGAATATAGGAATTGGAGGCCTTAGAGAGAGTTTAAAAAATTGTATCAAGTTGTTTTATATTCTTATTGTAACCTCATAAGCATCTAGTAAGGTAATACCACTCATTGACTATATCATCACACTAATATTGGAGTTGAGGGCTTTTAAATAGTACAAGAAGGCATATTTTGGGGAAAGACTAATTAATGTAGGTATTTTGGTCCATGTATTTTGAAATTTGAGGTTAAAATCAAACATGAACTCATGAAGAGCTCTCTTTATGGTAGTTAGCTATTCAACTAAGGATAGGTGATTAGATTTGTCTTCAAATTGTTTGAATTAGGCTACACCTAATTCATCCCAAGTATCAATAGAATTGAATGGGAGGTTTCTATACCATGGTAATGATTTTACCTTCAAGGAATAAATAAGTATTCTAATAGCTACATTTTCTTGAATAATGTTATGAACTAAACAAATATTGGCAACATCCTGGATGTGTTCAATGGGAGTTGTTATATCTTATGCTAAGAACAAAATACTCTTAAGAGCAGATAAAAGAATGTCATCAAAATGGGCCAAATTTAGTGGACTACCTCTATTAAATGAAATAGATACTTGGTTTTTAATGGCCATCTATATAATAATTATTACACTACTTATGAAAATAGGATGACCAGGGGATGAATACTACTTTTGAGGATAATGTTTTGTCCTACTAAACCTTGCTCTTTTATATGAAGTAGAAGACAAATCAATGAATTCAAGAGGAATACCTTTACTAGCTAACCTTGTAGTAACCTTTGGCATGATATTATTGCCTGGATGATGCTTATGCTACAAACACTTCTCCTCAGCTTCAAAATTTAGCTATGCCAAGGTAAATGCATCCCACCGTGTATGCCAAAAACTATTTTTGCATTAATTTACACCCATGGAGAGGGTTCTTTAGGATCTCTCCAACTAAGCTACAAAATGGGAATAACCTTAGGCTATGGGTATCCTATAGTGAGGTTGAACCTCTAGAGAGGGTTGGTTCCCTTGAATCTATCACCTAAATTAATCTCTTACTTGAAAAAGGGAGAGAGATTAACAACAATTCATAAAAATATGAAAAGGGGGTGATGCACCAATGTTTTGGACACTTACAAGCATAGAACACAATATCATATACTTTAAAACCTACAAATATCACTTCACTCACTATTTAGTCAGCTCCCACATAAGTATTTCATAAAAATACACTAACTAGCTATCAATCTAGTATGAGAGGGTAGTTGTCCACTTTAAAACTAATCAATAAACTATCTATAGAACTTAGAATGATCTATGAGAGCTATAAATCACTTCATGAAGGAAAGAAAACTCAAATAGAGGTAAAATAAATTAGACATTCACTTAACCATGTCAATGAATTGATAGAACATACTTCAATTCAACTTGTAAATAGAGGAATTTAGTCTTTTATTGCATCAAATAGGTGTTACAATACAAAATTGGCATAGCTTGGTCATGCCAAAAGTATAAGAGTCCCTTTTGAAGGTGAAAAATGGGAGAGATATATATGAAAAGGGGAAGAAAGAGTGGGATCAAGTAAATGGAAACTAATAAATGAGGCCCAACCACTTTTTGATTGATTAACATTATTCCTACCTTCACAAATTAACTTTCAAGCCCTTTCATAGGCATAGAACACAATTAAAGCCAATAAATTATTTTTGAATGATGATCATGATTTTCTTAAAAGGGAATAGTCCTCAATGACTTTGTAACTTCATTGAATGCTCTACTATGCTTTCTCAACCTATGAACTCTTCATATTATTAATGAGCTTATAACACTGTGCTTCATATTGAAATGTCCTTTATGTTATTATATAGTTACTTGACCTCATTCATTGACATCCCTTCTAACATTATTTTCACAATTGCAACTCTACCCCTTAATCCAAATCTTGAACACATGTCCTTTATAGATGAAAACCAATCTCATATATTGGTTTTCATATATCCATAATCTCGATGAAGATCTAAAGGCACTAGGATTTAATGACAAAAAAGATGTAAACCCAAGACAAAACTATATAACCTGACTAAGTAGACTTTTGCATAAAATAGAGAATTAATGTTGGCATATGAACCAACAGGAGTTATTTTGGTAACTGTAATCAACTTTTGATCTCATGTTTGCATGTCTACATGACTAGGGGTGAGATCCTTGGATCTGATGTATCCATCTATGTGGTATCTCTTCACCATGTTACTACTTTATCATATTTAAAAATATTATTGTTTTTTATTAGGACATGTTTTATCATCTCATGCCCTTTAAGATCTAATCAAATCTACTCCATCGATCTCCTTAGGAGTCCCCTATCTTTGAATTATAATGTCAGCCATTAATCCTTGATCTTGGCCTAGATTATTAAACTTGGCACTTTCATATGCCTTCTATAGACCCTATTATCGATCTTCATCTAGTTCATGCACTTATGCCATGTGGAGATCTTGCAAGCAATCTAGGCTCATTGACTTCTTGACCTCATTCACACATTTGATCTCACCTACATGGTTAAACGTGCATCATTGATATTGATCTATATGATTAAATGCAAACCATTGATCTACTATTGCACCATGATTATGACACTTATCACCATTGCATTTATCCTTAGGATCCTCTACCCTACTTACCTCTTGTTCACCATTAGATCTATTTTTACATGATTAAACATGCATCATTCCTCTCTTTAGACTCACGAACTTTACTATCACCCATATTTAATTGATATTGATCTAGGTACCCAAGATCATGAAAATTGGTAGTTATATGTTATTTTTGAGGATCCTTTGAAGATTTTGAATCCAAACAACTATTTCTCATGGTTTTAACTTGATGTCCCCATGCACGTTTTACACTATTAGATCAACTTTGAAGGCTTGTATCTTGAGATAGAAAAATCATAAAGATACCAAATTTATATAGGATATTATTTGAAAAAAATACATCACATCCCTTCAATCCTTTGAATTTTTAGAGGCTTTTTAAGTACATTTATCAAATTTACAACTAGACTGACTAGTTCATTCTTGCATGCCATGCTTGAGATAATATAGTTATTCTAGGCTTGTGCTAGTCATATTTCTCTCTCCAAAGATATGATGAATCTCTTGAGAATTTTAAAAATCTAATTCATGCACCCCAAATTCTTGAACATAATGGGAACCTGTCAGATCCTTCACTTGAAATTCTAGACCTATTTTCAAGATTATTTCTCAGAAATAAACAAATTACACTTTAAGCTTGCTTAAAGTGTTTCAAAATATTTAAAGTGATATGTGGTCATCTCATTTCACCATTGGAGCTCCCACTTCAACTAGACTCTACTCAAATTGTTTCAAAATATTGGCTTAACCTACTAGACATAAGTTTTAAATGGTAGGGGTGACATTTTGGCCTGTGAGGTCAAAATTATCAACAATCTTTATGTACACAAAGTTATTTAAACATTTATGGATGTTTTGATTCTAATTTTAGTAATGAAATTTAATTTTTGTTATTTTATAACCTTTTGAAATATTTTTTTATTAAAATAAAATAATGTTGTCCCTTTTATGAAAAATAGTAAATATTGCCTTTGATTTTTCATTTGCATGAGTTTGTGTTCCTAAAAATTTAAACCTATTTTTTTATTTGTTGGAGAGTTGTCAATGATGTCATGGTGATGTCATGTAAGTTTCCAAGTGTGTTTATTAAGTTCATTTATAGTCTAAGTTACAATGACAAAGTGTGTAATGTGCTTGTCCTAGTATGCTTGAAGGAGGTTCAGTTGATCTTCAATTTTAGCATGGTTAGAGATGTTCAAGGATGAGTATGGTGATTTAAGGATGTTAAAAGTGTCATATCATAGGGTTTTATGATTTTATTTATTGTGTGTATGAGTTAATTTCATCTAGTTGATCATTGTTTTCATCTAGACTCTTTAGGTCTAGTGGCAAAAAATTTGAGTTGGTAGTTTGTTGACATCACCATTATCACATGTGGATGAGTCAAGTGGAGTTGGTCATATGGTTTTAATCACATATTATTCCCTAGTTTATATTTAAAAATTTTAATGTTTATCAATGAAGTGAAATAAAATACATTCAATTGAAAAGTTGGGATCTTAGGCATTTTGATAGTGTTTTCCTATACTTAGCCAAATTTACAATGCGGTAAGAAAAGTTGAGTAATGATTTTGATGGTGGCATATATCACATGTGTGAATGTTTAAATATAAGGTGATCATATGTTTTTGTTTTGTTTTGTGATTAGTTTATTTTCACTAAATTTTATGTCAGGAGATCAAGCACATCAAAAGTTATGCATGTGCAAAATTGGCCTTCCAAGCAAATTCTTGACATAGTTGGCTCTATGGTAGAATAAATCTGAATGAGCATTTTAATGTCATTATATATCACATGTGTGAATTTTATAGGACCATATTTACACATGGTATAATTTTAATATGTGAGGATATCATATGATCCAAATTTGAGAACATCCAAGTGAGTGAGGCAAAAGTTTTGATTGTGCAAAGTTGGCCTTCTAGGTGTATTTCAATGGTCCCCATGCTTAGTCTATTTTTCAAAAAGATAAAGATCATGACCAAATGAAGATATAATGGATCATGAAAAATCATAAATTAAATATATATGGTATGCATAAATTCAAATATGTCAAAGTGTTTGTTGGTTAATGAAATTAAAGTTTGAGCTTCTTTTGAGATTCAATAGCTCATAAGTGTTCACAAAGATCAAGATCAATGGTGCATATTGATTCGAATGAGGATAAGTGCTTAGAAGGAATGTGATGGTTATAATTTTAATTATAATGGGGGTTATAAGTAATATTTATTGGTTAGCACTACATTATAAGGACCTGACTGATCCACAGAGATCAACGATACATGTTGAGTCAATATTGCAAGATTCTACGAGATAAGGTCAACATGTTCAATATTTAACATTTGGTAGTGGTAAAATATGAATTAAAGGTTGACCTTAGAAAAATAATATATATGGTAAATTTTTTATCTAAATTAATGAGGATATGATATGTGATCATAGTGTTCAAAGTTTAATTGTGACTGTTTTATTCAAATAATTGAATTTAACAAATTAAATACTAGTGCCTAGTTTCTGAGCCATAACTTTTGATCAATGTAGAATTTGAACATGATATAAAAATAAAATATTAATAGGAGTTCATGGAACATATGATGAACCTAATTTTAAGATCTAAGAGTGTGTACAGTCAAATATTTTTAGGTTTAAAGTTGACTATGTGTTCATGCTTATTTTGCAAGTAACCCAAAAAGGGTAATTGAGCTCATATAGATGTTGTTTTGATGTCTCATGGTGATTTATATATTGGAGATAATTTTAGAATACATAAATATCATATATATGTTTTTTTTATGTGATAAATCTATTTGAGTATGAATAAATCTGAAGAAGTTGACTGTGTATTCATTCATGATGTTCTTATGCACTAGGTCAGTGTTTGAGTTGTTTGAGCATACGTAAAAATGAGAAAAGTTGATTTTGATCATTTAAACATGTAAAAGGGGTAATTTGGAGTGTAAATATTCAATTTAATTATTTTTTATATCATTATTTTTATCGATGAAGTGTTAAATGGGTGAATAGGTCTCCATGAGACCTATAAGAGCTACAAGGGCCTTTTTGAAAGGTGTAGCTGCTTAAGGGTTACCCGTGGGTGATATGGACAACCTATGTGGATGGTAATGAGATATGTATCAATGAGATATATTAATTAAGGTTTAATACATACCTATTATCCAATGAATATGGTAATGATCATGAATGCTCTATAAATACTGAAACTAAAGATGATGGTTTATAGACAAGTGAGAGATTTGAGAGAGGCATATGTGTGAAGCCAAGTGAAGGAGATAAAATTTAAAATATAATGTATAGGTCATTTAGTACCATTAAATGTATTGAATATCAATCATTATTTTTTGATCAAGTTGGTGCAGGTGGATCACATAGGTCATTGGACCTAATAAGCCTAGAAAAGGCAGAATGAGTGAGTATGCTCAAGAGGCTCTTTGAGAGAGTATAGTTTTATGAATCGAAGGAAAGGGTGGGTTCTCATTGGATGAGTTAAAGGTTATATTAGGTTTATGATTATTTTTATGACCTATAGTTCATATTTATGATGTCATAATAGTGTTCTTATAGATTTAAAAATTTAGTGTGAGTGAAGAGTGATAAGCAGAGGTCTATCATCAGGTGTTGTAGAAATCAGTACAAAGGTAGATGTGTTATTATGTGTTTTTATAGAAGCTAAATATCTATGGGTTTTATCCTCTTTGTATGGTGAAACTTTCTAAAATTCTATTTATTGTTGCAGCTCAGCTAGATAGGTGTTGTAACACTATGTGGGATTATAGTCTCACTAAATAAGGGATGGTAGTTCCTTGATTAGTTATAACTATTCTAAATTGGTTCTTGCTATTATATGAGAGTATTCCAATTGTATATTCTAGTGGGTTTTATCCCCCAAGATGGTTTCACACATATATCATGTGTTATGTACTTGATCTTTCATTGTCTCTCTTATTCATTATTGTGAATGTTATGTATGATTCATGAACACTTGTGGTAACTGATTAAAAGTTTTGAAAGGTTTGAAATTGAAGTTGAATTATATAGGCTCATTGATTCACCCCCATCTCAGTGATCATACCTTTAACACTATTATATTGTGTTTATTCAAGCAAGCATTAAAATCCACTATAAAATATTTGGCACAATCACCATTTTTAGTATTGCAAATTTCATTCTCAAACTCTTTTCCCCAGTCAAACCCTAGTTTAGGATAAAGAACACTAAAGAAAAATAATTTAAAAAAATTATTAATTTATTAGTTGCACTAAGTTTATTAAAATAAATATGGACTTCACTATAGGTTCACCTCAAATCGCTAAGGTCCTACATTTTGGAGGTGTTCTTATTATATCATTAAATTTATGCACAGTGAATAACTACATCAACAAACTTGTGAAAAATATATGTGATAAAAAATTTTGGAATTCGTAATGGGACCTAAAAATTATAAAGAGATTAGTGTTATTCTTATAGAGTGTTTTATGATCCTAGTACAAATTTAAAAATAACCTAGTGATTCCACTGGCTTCCAGATTCAAAATTTCAAGGTTTACACATGCCAAGCAAACAAACAAGATCATATACTAAAGGTAAGAGATTTGATTTTATAGAATTATCATTTTCATCTAAAAATAAATAAAAAATTATTTGTACCTTTCCCTAAATTATATGCTACAATTTTATTTGTATATCTTTCAAGAACTCCCATCAGTTTCATACCTCCCATAATGGATAAAAATTTAAATTTAGTAGCTTTCAATGGAAGTAGCCCACTTTAGTTGGCCTAGTATGATGATATACCTACCTTGGATTTAAAAATCCTACCATATTTTATTTATGAAACTTCCACCACTCCTATGGAACATATATAATATATTAATAATCTATGTTTAGTCCATAACATTATACAAGATAATGTTATAATCTGGATCCTAATCTCCTTTTTTAAAAGGTAAAGTCTTATAATGGTATAGATGTCTTCCTTCAAACTCCATCCAACTTTGGTATGACTTAATAAATGCACTATGTACTCAATTTGAAAATAAGAGTGACCACCTTTCCCTAGTTGAATATTTAACTACTATTTAATGGGCTCCTCATGAGCACATGACTGACTTCAATTTCCATTTTTAGAAGATATCGAGTATAACTATAGTATTGGTCAATTCAACTCTAAATAATGCTTTCCTATATTCCTTGAGAGCCTTGAATAGTGATATAGCTATTATGATTCAGTCAATGGATGGAACCACACTTATAAATGCCTATGAAATTGTAATAAGGGTGAAAATTTGTTTAATTCAAGTAGGGGAAATTTCCCCAAGGCTACCAATGCCTCTATTTCTAGAAGTACCTCCTATTCTTCCACCTATAATTACTCCAATTCCAACCACAAGAAAATCACCAACCTTAACTCCTACACTTATAGATGATTTATATGAGGTTAAGTCACTACTCAAGAGTTTTGTCAATGAGTTAGTAGCAATGAAGAGGAAACAACCCTATAAATAAAATCCTTATCAATAGGATAACCCAAAATACCAACCAAATAGGTAGTTATAACAAGGAAATTCATAGTATCAGGGTCAAAATATGTAAACAAAACCTCTAAAAATCCATGCTTTACCTCCACCATGTGATACCAAAGTTATTATACCTATTCATAATAACTTGGCTGAGGAGTATGAGTGGTGTTATCCTTGATCTCAACTTAATAATGAGAATAATTATCCTAATAGTGTTATTAGTCAAGTTTGAATGGTACAAGGCATATAAAATACATAAGGATAGAAAAAATAATCCACTTCATAACAAGCAGATACACAAGAACCTACTCAAGGTGAGTTTACTCTTCTAAACTAGTAAGAGGAGGATTTTTGTGGTGTGAATCAAGAGGAGGTGTTATTTAATGGTGGAGTTCATGTGGAAACCAATACAAATTCAAAGAAAAGAGAAATATAAAATTATTAATCCCATAGGGTGCAACAAGCTACAACTTTCAAAGTTATACTAGAACCTAAAAAGAGAAACATAGTACAAAGTCCACCCTTTATACCTATGGGCCAGACCAAAGCAAAAGTGCCAACTCTAAATATTGTCAAAGAGGACATATATCCTACAAAGGCACCAAAAAAAATTGGTAATATTACTTTTGGCATTATTGAGTAAATGAAGAAGACCAATCTGAATGTCACTATATGGAAATCACTATCCATTCCATCACAATGAGATTTACTGCAAGAGGCTTTGAAAAACTTATAGATGATAGAAAATGTTCTATCCAAGGGACATAATGCTATAATTAATTTCTGTCAGCCATAAATTGACACTAAAATTATTAAAAATAATAATCCTCCCCCTTTCTATCTTTCACTTATAATAGGGAAGTATCTCATTCATAATTTCATGGTATATTGAGGGGCAAGTAGTTTAGTGATGCCTAAGAAAATAGATAATTCCCTTGGTATAAAATACACACTTGTTAATAATGGTGTGTTTCAATTAGATGGGAATACTATTTAAGTGTATGAATAATAAAATAAATAAATTTCATTATCCATGCTTGTCCAAGCTTGTCGATTTCCTAAGCGATCTCAGTTATAGATCTTCCTCTTTATTTTGCCATTTGTCTTTCATGAGATTTTAATAAAAAAATGAGAGGATATATATCTATAGATTGGTCTCACATTTTTCTTAGGATGAGATATAGACCAAGATTAACAATAAGAGATGAGCCAATTACAAAAGACCATATTGAGCCATACAATCCTATCCCTATAGACATGAATTGTATACTAGAGGACTAGGAAAAGGAGAATGATCATGAAGTGAAACAATTATAGAAGAGATTATAGACACTCATCTATAAAAATGGAGATCAACCCTTCAATTTTATCCTTATGACTATGTATAGGAAATAGGGTTGGGCACATATTTCATTCATGAAAATGATGCAAATATCTCAAACCTAGTAAAACCAACTAAAGATCTTCAAGGAATGTAGAAATTATTATTTGATGGTTTGAGAATCATAAATGGTGCAAGTGTAGGTATTGTCCTAATATCTCCACAAAAGGAGAGCTATTTATATTATTTCAAACTTTAGTTTAGCTACACAAACAATATAGATGAATATGAAGCATTGATTTGTGGTGTTTAATTAGCCAAGGAGAGAGGGATAAAATCCCTAAAAATATTTGTCGATAGTGAGTTGATTGTTCACCAAGTAAGATCCAAAAGTGTAACCAATAATAATTTTTTAAGATCTTACAAACATAGGGTTTGGGACTTATTAGAAGACTTTATTGCTTTAAACATTCAAGAAGTAACAAGAGACTAGAACAAGGATGCTAATCATATGGCCTCTATAGGCTTCCCATACAACCTATTGAAGAAATAAAGAAGAAAAATATCTAGCATGTAAGGTTGATAATAAGGCCATATATTCTTGATAATTTAACCAGTTGGCAAGTCTTTTATAGTGACCAACAAATTTTCAACTTTTAGAGTGAAGAAGATGAATTCTCTATTAGGAACTAGTCAAAACTCTAAGTTAAATATGGAGATCAAATCATCCATTTAAAGATAAATAAACTATCTATGGATCTTGTTACACTAGATAACATCTTCAATTCAAATGATCAGCTAAAAGGTGAAAATAAAAATATCATCATGAATGAAGAAGACTATGAGCCATTGAGCCAGCGGTCATCTCAAAATAAAAATCATTTAAGATAGGAAAGGTATGCAATGATTTTGAAAAATGAAAATTTTTTGAGTTGTTTCAAGAGTTAGATGATAAATTCACCTGGATTTATTATGATCTAATAGGTTTGACCCTAGCTTAGCCTAACATACAATAGAGCTTGATCGAAATACCAAGCCTATTAGATAGAAGTAGAGACCGATTAATCCAAAGATATAAGCCCCCATGAAAAGTGAGCTATCCAAATTGATAGAAGCTAACATCATTTTTCCTATCAAACACTCATCTTAGGTTGTTAATCTAATCCCTATAAGAAATAAAAATGGTGAAATCAAGATTTATGTGGATTTTAGGGATCTAAACAAAGCATATCTAAATTATCATTATCCCCTTCCTCCTATGTAGAAAATTATACAAACTATATCAAGATTTGAAAGGTTTTCTCTTCTAGATGGTTATTTTGGCTTTAACCAAATCCTGGTGCAAGAATAAGACCAATTTAAGATTGCATTCACCATAAAATAGGGTACATATGCATACAAAAAGATGCCATTTTTTATAACTAATGTTGGTACAACATTTTAGAGAACCATGGATATAGATTTCAAAAGGTTGATGAATGAGATGATCCTAGTATACCTAGATGATATCGTTGTTTACTCAAACCATGTTGATGCATACTTAGATCACCTTAGGGAAATTTTTGAAAGGTGTAGAGAATTTGGGGTTTCCCTTAATCCCAATAAGTGTAATTTTATAGTTTCTAAAGGGAAACTACTAGGGCACATTATTTCAAAGGAAGGTCTTGAAATATACTTGAATAAGTGTTATATCTACATTAACACTACCAAGCCATAACAAAGGATTACATAGTTTTCTTAGAAAAATCAACTTTGTAAGAAGATTTATTACAAATTTTGCCTTTATGGCTAAACCCCTTACTATAATTCTCAAGAAGGGTATCATTTTTAGTTAGACATAGGAAGGAAGAGACATCTTTGAAGCCATCAAGTAGGATATTTATCAAGCTCCTACCCTAGTCAACCCCAAATACAAGAAATATTTATTTCTCTATGATTTTTTTAGGGGAAGGGGACATCTCAAATATTCTAACTCATCATAATAAAGAATAATTAGAACAACCAATATATTTATTTAGTCAATCCTTGAAGGGTTATTAAGAAAATTAGAGTTTCATGGAGAAGTAAGTATATGTTGTCATCAAAGCTCTCAAAAAGTTTATGCATATGCTCTTCAACAATAAAATTCATCTGATGGTAAGTGACCAAATTATTAAAGATTTCTTACTGAGCTAGGAGATAAATGAAAAAGAGTAGGATGGATCACAAAGGTCATGGAATATGATGTGGATATCAAAATCACTAAGATTGTAAGAGGAAAAGGATTATGTAAATAATTGGCTTCTAATATCAAGGCTAATCAGATAGTATCTGAAATAGTATATGCTTAAAGTGCACCTCAGACAACCAATCCACCTCTTTTTAACAACTAGATCTATGACATGACCATTTTCTTGAAATTAACAAGTACCCATATTACATTCAGTGGTCTAAAAAATTGTATTTTAAATTCCAATCTATTCCCTATGTTCTTATTGATGGAATATTGTTTATAAAATATATGAATGGATTCATGCTAAGATATATCAAGCACAAGAAAGTCACCAAGGTGCTTGAAAATTTTCATAATGGATCATCAGGTGGACATTTCCCCACAAGAATCACAACCATCAAAATAATGAGAGGGTCATATTATTATCTTAAATTATTCAAAGATAACCATCAATGGATATGAAATTATAAAAAATGTGCTTACTTCACTGACAAGAAAAGATTAGTGGCCTTCCCTCTCAGACCAATTCAAGCTGATCAACCATTTAATCAATGGGGATTGGATTTTATTGGTATGATCAATCCACCATCAAGTGAAGGCCATAAATGATTCCTCATAATAATGAACTATTTCACAAGATGGACTAAATTAATTGTACTAAAAGATGCAATGAAGGCATCTATCCTAGAATTCATGGATGGCATAGTCTCAAGGTTTGGTGTTCCCTAAACCATTATCTTAGATAATGCCAAAGAATTTTTGGGCACTCAAGTGAGTGAATGATATATAAATTACAATTTATACCTGAGTACTTCTTCCAATTATTACTAGTAGGATAGTGGCTTTGTCGAGTCTACCAATAAAAATCTCATAAGAATTATCAAAAGAAAAATGAAGGATAACCAGAGGACATGGCACAAAAAATTGAAATCAGTACTATGGTTTGATAGGATCACCCCTAAGAGAGCCATTGGAAACTCCCCATTCATGTTGGCAAGTCCCATTATCAATTGAGTTACCATCTATAGAGCTCAATCACCAATTAGATTTGATTGACAATGATGAAATGACATTAAGATTGGCTGAACTCATAGAACTAGAAGAAATCAAGAACCAATAAATGAAATTCCTAGAAATAAATTAGGCTCAAATAAAGAGGACTTTTGATTAAAAGGCATCTAACTAGAGCTCCAATAAAGGATACATGTTCTCAAATGGGATGTAGACAAGGATAAACCAAATAAACACACCAATTTTGATGTAATATGGAATGGTCTATATATTATAACTTAGTGAAAAGGAGATAATGCATTCTAGGTATCCAAGATTAATGGATTATATATGCCTATCCCAGTCAATGGGATATACCTTATAGTTTTTTTGAGGTTGGAATTCATTCCAAAAGATTAATTTTTTTATATAATAGGGTTAATTATGTTTTCCAAATTTTTTTTTGTTGCATAAGTCAACTCATTAGGAGTTTTTGTTTTCTTAGTTTATTTTATTTTTCCCTAATTTGTTCTTGTTTAGGCAAATCCTAGTTTTGTTCTTCACTAGTTAAAGTGTGTTAATCTTAAAATGAGTCCATGCTTAATGAACTAGAAGGCTACTAGATAGAAATTGATAAGTAAGCAATCATCCCATAGAGGTCACCAAAAATTTTGATATTTTTTCCCCAAAAAATATCAAAATATAAAGTAACCTAAGGGAGACTCCCTAATTTTTTGGAAAAATATCTTGAATTGACCCAAATCACACATTTCCTTTGTATTACAAAATATGAACTTTACCTATAATTTGTAATTTAAAAAATTACAAATTGATTCTTGAGTTATGGACCCTGTAATGTATTAGCTAATAAAAATAGGAAACCCACTTACAATTTTCAATTTACAAAATTATAAATTTCAAGCAGAGTTTTGGTTCTCACACCCCATAAAATTTAAAACTTGTACTAAAATTTGTAATTTGCAAAATTATAAATTGGACACTGAGTTTTGCTTCCCAAAAAATACTCTATTTAAAATCCAAAACATGGAGAGTAATTTACAATTTTCAAAATAAAAAATTGAAATCTAAGTTTTGCTCCCCACCAACAACCTAGCTCTTGGAATCCATAACTCTAAGTGTAATTTACAAATTTTCAAAATTGTAAATTGTAATCCATGTTCTACCTTCCCATTTCCAAAGAGATCAACTTATCTTTCCTCATAGAATCTGAAGGTCAACATGCAATTTGAAATTTTCAAAATTGATTAAAGGCTCTAGGGTTTTACTAACTACCTCCATTGAAGCATTAATTGTAAGGGGAATGGGGTCTATATAAATAAATTATTAGGTTTTGTTAATGGCATTGTTTAATTACTAATTTGAGATTTGGAGCTCTGAAAAAAATCATAAATCATGAATTTGTAAGCAATTACCTCAACCCTATAATCAATGACCTCAATGACTACAAGCCACACCTCGAACCTCAAGTCATAACCTATTATAGCTGTACGATATTATTTTTAAACTTGTTGACCAAATTTGACTTTTTAGTCAAATTAGGGAACCTATAGGTAAAAACTTGACTTTATAGGTCTATAAGGGGCATAATATCTTTTCATGAGGTGTTTCATAGGTCACTTAATGTTATTCAATGATATATTAGCCTTGGTCATAAATTTCATTGGCTAACATGTCATTTTGGGTCATTTTAGGGGTCAAAAAGGTGATTTAATGCTTTGTATAGGTTTATTAGGAAACTTTAAAGTTAATAATAATTATTTCATTCCCAATTTATCCAATTAAGTCTTAATCAACTGACATAACTGAAATATGGTAGGTTATGCAAAAGAAAGGGTAGTTTTCTTGAAGAAAAAGAGGATTTTGACACTTATATAGCCTCCTTAGGAAGTGTGCCACTTGGAAAAATTTTAAATTTGAATCTTAAAATTTACCATGATCATTAACACACTTGTTTTAATATGTAAGTTCCAATTCTAGTCTAAAAGCATTCTGCACCTTTCTTGGTTTCCTAACCACACAGAAGTGACTTTCAAGTTTTTGCTCAGTACATAAGGCTAAAGATTTTTCAAGTCAAAAACTTTTGGGAGGTTGTTTTGAACTAAAATTACTTATTTAAATATAATTATTTTGAAAAATGGTTTCTTTTTCTTCATGGACCATCCTCATGAAGTTAAACTTTCAACCCTACCTATTAATCTATGTACCCTATGGGTTTTGATTTGGTTTGAGAAATTTCATATGAACCAGTTATTGAGTTTTATGTAAGATGATTTTTAACTCACCATAAGATTAATACCATTATTTTTTTCAATTTTCAATTTGTTTTAAAGAGCCAATCACCTCAAGTTTGCAGACTGGTCCCATTTTATGTTGTTTACAATTCTTCACCATGTTTTATATTTTCATTTTTATTAGTAGTTATAGGGGGTTGTAATATGTCATTTATTCCATGTTTAAATTTTATATAGTTTTATTTGCCTCCTTCATATATTTATCCAAACAAATCCTCATGAATGCAGTCATAAACCACCATATAATCAACATTCTATTTAACTGTCATACTACTCAGTGAGAAATGCTTAAAGGGAAGATCAAGTTGAAATGAGCTATTTTGGTTTGATTCATTACTAAAAATTTGAGTGTAGTTAATTTAAACATTGGAATAATGTTAATTATAATTTAAATTGAATCTGAATCTCTATTACTTGAACATACACTCACTCACACAGTCAGACAACCATTAATATCTACAAGTATCTCATGAAGACTAACATGTTGAGAAGGAATTTTTGAACTAAGAAAGGTATTGGAAATGAAATGGGTATATTTTTAATCATTGGAAGATGTCAAATATAATTTTAATTTCATTAATCATACATTATACCAATTCACTCACCCTTATTGCTTGTGTATGAAAATTACCCACTTACAGGTAGCATCTCAGAACTAGGAAAGTCCTTGTTTGGGAGGTTAAAACTTGACAAAAAAATAATTTTGAGTATTTTTAAGTGGGGTTAATCATAAAAATCCTTATATTAAGTTTTTAATTTAAAATTTAAATGTAAATCATCTTGGAGGAAGTAGGGACATAATTCAGGGCTTCAATCCCTAAGAAAATAAAATAGGGGTCTGAGGGGTTCTTGTAGGCTCCATATGACATGTTTGAAAATGTTTATAAAACATATAAATGGGTGAAATTTTTATCCCCTAGAATATATAGTATACATGACAAGTTTTAAGGGTAGAAAGATAATGAAATTTGATCTTTTAGAGACCCAAAGTTGCCAAATTATGACTAAAGTCCTTTAGCGATGTCTACATGCCTGAGAGGAAAAAGAGACCCTTCATTCAAAGTTTAAAATAATAAATCATAATACCCCATGGTAAAATGTTTCTAGTAAATTAATGGAATTTTAATGATATAAAGGGAAATCAAAACAATATGTAAAGTGATGTCATGCTCCTCAAGAAGCCCTATAGTCCATACATAGACTTGTGAGCATTTATAGCTAGAATATGACTGATTTAGGTAAGGAGTAAGTAGATTAGTGTCATTGATGTGAATAGATAATAAAATATGAATAAAATGACCCAAAACATATCAATGGAATCCAAAGAGTTATAATGGGGTTGTATCCTTTGTTTACCAAGCTTGAATCACACATTAACACCTATAACAAGGGTCATTAATGTAGAGTTCTTAGTCCTCTAAGAAAAACTCAATCAAGTGAGTCTAAAAGGTGGATGTATAATTATTGGAGGGTTATCATTATTATTTTAACATATAATATTTTTTTCCATTTCTATGATGATTTTCATAAACTCTAGGTAAAGCATAGGTCATTGATAGTAGGCCCTAAAATGGTTGTCTCAGTCCAGGTAGTAGAGACCTAGTCTTAAGAGGTTTAAGGAGTACGAAGAGCCTAAGTTTGAATTAACAATCCAAAAATAATATAAAATTACCTAGGAATATAGTGGATTTAATCCAAGACTTTTAAAATATAAATCATGAATTAGACACCTATAGGTACCTTCCATTGGAGTAGGACACAGTTAAAGAAACCCTCAGTCCAAGTCAGTCAAGACAAGGCATAGACAACACAAAGTTTGAAGAATGTAAATGGTAAAAAAAATTAAAATAAATTTTTCATAATCAAAATATAATTTTATTGATAGGATATTTAATAATAAAGGTTTCTAAATAGATCATCCATAATCCACTCTTGAAAATTCCTACACACATTGCTCAAATACACAACTAGTTTGGGAACATGAAGCTTTGGAGGGTCATATGAGATGACTAGGAGATGAAATTTTGTATATAGGGTCATTAAAATATATAAAAAATCATAAAATTATTTGTTTTCCTATAAAAATAGGGGAATTACCTCCTATTTTGTCTCGGATAGGAGTACTTCCCTAGGTACGCTAATTGGTAATTTTGAGGAATGAGGTCAAAGTAATGGGCCAAATAATGTTTTTACCTTTAAAATAAGTATATGGAGTTGTAAAAAACCTAATAAATCATGGAAAACACCTCACTAAAGGATGTAATCAAGCAAGAAGTTCTAAACACCAAAGATAAAAAGTGGGCCTATCAAACACTTTAAGGCCTAGAAGCCAATTAGAAAACCATCCTCATTTCTATTGTGGAGTGATATTTATAACCTGATAATACATTATTAGGAGATAAACATAGATTTTTTTAATCCTTTTTGAGTCATATAAGACATAAAATAGGATATTTTGGGCCTAAATTTATAGATAGGCTTACTTGGCATGCTTAGACCTAGTGTCCAAATGGGGGTCTATCACACTTATAAAACTAGTTCAGAATTAAAACCTATTGAAACATGATAATGGGGTTATTAAAGATGTGTTAAATATATCATATTTCAAAGAAAACCAAAGTAAAACATTTTTTGGGTTTGAAAGCAACTCAAACATGCAAGAAATAAGAAAACAAGCTCAAGTTGGCAACCTCAAATGGTCATTTCTCTTTTGAGGATTTGTATGGGAGTATGATAAGTTCAAGGATGTTAGTAAGGTCCTTGAACATAAAATTATTATTTTTTTTTTAAATTTGGATGTGAAACCTTTATGAATAATGATTAAGAGGTTAAACTGCTCAAAAACCCTTGTAAAGACTCGATTGGAGAAATGGGGTTAGAAAGATATTATATTGTCATAGTTTTCTCATGAAACCTATTAGAACTTGGAAATTACTCACTCAATCTCCCTCCAATTCAAATTATTATTATGGACTTATATAGATGGGGTGATAAATATGGTAATTTTGACCATTTTTTATGTTGTGCATGCTACATGAGGATTTTAAATGTGAAATAAAGTTTGGAGGAAATTTTTAGACTATATATAACTCCCTATTGTCTTTTAATTCCATGAAAAATCTTATAAGTGTCAAAACTAGGTGATTCAACTCAGCAAGTCAAAACTAGAGTAACGGATAAGCTAGTGAGAAGGGTATAAATCTTCACTTGAGATAATTTTAAAGCTTGTCTAATGCCTCTAAGGCCATAGAGGGTCTTTATAGGTGTCATTAACTTCATCCCATGTGTTTACATGAAAAAATTATTCCAATTTTTAGGCCAAGTGTGTAGGGTATATGGAAGAGCAATTTTCTTGATAGGAGATGATGATTACTCCTTTCCAAGTGATTCTAGATGACCAAGCCTAAAAAAAATGTATGAAGAGGAATTATTAATGTCATTAAAATTAATTACAATCATCATACCTGGTCCTAATCAATTATGGGGCATTCAAATATGGCCAATCATGAAGGTAATTTTTTGAAGATAGAATGAAGAGTTCTTGTTACTTTTCATGAAGTTTATGACTTGTATTGAATTTGTACTTCTTGGCCTTGCATGGTTCATCCCATATCCTATTCACACACAAAATTATTTTATTTTCTCATATTTACAAGTGTCTTTGTGACCATTATACTTCTCTCTTCTCCTCTCTCTCTCAAATTCTATAAGAACTAGCCATTTTGGCATTATATTAGATGCTCCACCTGAGTATGGTGAATCCCTAATCAAATATATACCTTTTTATAAATAATAATACTAATTTTTACCTCCTCCATGAATATTCTTAGTTTTTTCAATTAGAATGTTTTATTTTTCATAAGTGAAGACTATAGATTCCTTAGCATGTTATTTCATTCTATCATCTATTTGTAGTTGGAAATATTATTCTTGCAGGGCATGTGAAGTGTTCTAGGAAATGTCTAAGATTTATTAAGTTATCTTATTAATTATTTCCCTCATATTCCTCTTTTCTATTCCTATTATCTTTTCAATTTCATCTATAACTTTAAAATGTAACATTGATGTGAGAAGATGAAGATTAGAGAAGTGTATGTTTAGTTTGTCATTTTATTTCAAGTGTAACATGCATATGGTTGGATGTCATCATGTTATTTGGTGTATCACCTGCCTTATATTAGTTTTATTTTATTTATCTCTCTCCCTTCTCACCCCCCAAGTTTATTAGTAGTTACAATCCAAAGTTGTACATCAAAGGAGCTAGCCCTATCTAGAGATTCATCCCATCCTTATGCTACCCACAAGACTAGAGGTGTTTACATTATGCCATGAGGAGAGATTTTCCATCTCCTAAAATCATTAAATCAAAGTGATAATAGTTTTTTCATGCCCAGTGGGACTCTTGGTCCAAGAAGTTGAGATATTTTTGGTTTTGTGTCTCAATAATCAGCCTTTGAAGGCATCTATCAAAGCATCAATGATGACTCTAAAGATACATCAGCTAGTCAAGCAGCCCAAGTTATCCTTTTAATATTTTTATAAATGTATTTAATTTTATTTTATTTTGAGAAGTTTCATGGCTGACTTTCATTTTGAGATTTTTTCTCTACAAGTTGGTGAGACATTTCAAGCTTGTACCATTCCCTGTCAGTATGAACAAGTCCTTGGTCAATTTTTCATGATCCTTACTAGTCTCAATATGACTTTACTTAGCTCCAATATGATCCTTTCCAACCCATACATGAAGTATATCATTCTTATAACTAGCCTCCTCAATTTTTTTCTCCTCGTAGTCAACCTAGTCACATCTCTAGCCAACCCATTTCCACCTTCAAGAAGACACTTTTGGGCTATGAGAGGCACATGTTGGATCTTGACACACAAAGAGTATGTGGTATAAATATTCCTAAAAATGTCATTCATAAGGTTAAATAATCATTATATTTGGTCAAAATAGAGTGGTACCTATTAAGAGAGCTAATTGGCAAAGGCTCATATGTGAGATGCTTGATGTGAGTGGCCTAGTTTCTTCCTAAGAGGATAGGCTAGGGGTTCATAAAAGGCAACCTCACTAAATATATCAGCCTTCTTATCCTCTTACCAAAGTTTCCTATCCTCCATATATGACCCCTAATCATGAGACAAATCAAACATATAAAACTCATCCTTTTCCCAATCAGTTGGAGAAGAGAGTTGAGAGGAAAAATATTGTGTTTGAAGCTAATATTGATAGGCAAATTGAGTTAGATAATGTGCATTTACAGTAGTCCATATTAGGAGAAAAATAAGTCGATTTAAATCCCTCTTTTCCCTCTCATATTTCATCCCTACCACCTTAAAAAGAGACCTCCAATCCTAACATCTTTTTCTGAAGTAAGATAGTATAATCATGGGGAAAGAAAGAGGATGGAATTTTGGTTGATAAGGAGTGTGAAGTGGTGAATTAAGTTGATATTTTTCAAGTTCCTTATACCTTTCCTCAAGAAAATCCTTGTGTCCCATGGCATCTCTCATGTATTCCATATGCTCATGATGATTCCTATGAACTTTAGGAAAAACTTTTCTAAGAATACCTAGCCAAGAAAATTGAGGAGTTAGAGTCAAAGATGAGGTTGTTAAATCAAGGTGTGATGGAAGGTTTAAATGTAAAAGAAAATCCTATGCCTTAACAAACCCCATACACCCTTCCTTAAGAGATCCCTCAAGGTAAATTAGATGTGAATGAAGTGGTTATCAAATACAATGAATAAAAGCAAGTTATTTTAGGCCAAGGTTTTCCTCCTCTTCCTCAAGAGCTCCCAAAAGAATTCCATACTTTGCATTCTCATTCTAATTTTGAACCCTACATTATACCTCCACTAACTATTTACCTTTATCCTCATCCTATCACCATTTTCCTTGATGGACCCATGGTGTGGGAAAATCAAGAAGATCAAGTGGTTGAGGAAAATTTAGAACTCTTACTTAAAGAAAGTGCAACTCCTTGGTAGCCTTATTGGGCTAGGTCACTAGTTTTCAAAATGCGTAGTCTTAGCATCACTAAGGAGATTAAATATCTTGCAGCCATTTATAAACAAGATCAGATTATAATAGTTGAGGTATAATTTGAAAACATCTAAGATTTATTAAGTGATGAAGAAGATGTGAGCTCTTGTGTTGAATCTCCTTGTTTAGTTGATGATGAATCATACACTCTTTGTGTTGAAGAAGAAATCTTAGAAGAGGTCCTATTGAAGTCCAAAGAAGAAGATTAAATAGTCTCTCTTATTTTTCCCCTTAATGATGCTAATCAAAGTTAAGATGATGATTTATGGTAGATATTTCAAGACATTTTCAAAGAGTTTGAATCTCTCAAGGGGTCTATAACTCCTTTAGGGCTGGTTATAAGTGATGGTAAGAAAGATGACATTATTTAAGATGTAATAAATGATCAAGATGAAATTGTCCAAAATTTCATAGGTGAGCAAGAAAAAAATCCACATCATCCTTTGGAGGTCAATACAAATATCTATTGGCATCAATCTTTCAAGGAACAAGAAATCATTCCTTTTGAGATTATGCCCATAGAGAAGATGAAAGTTGATCATAATAAAGACGGTGGGCATAAACATGAAGAATGTGTACAGTGTCAAGAGGAATATGTATACATTGGAGACATATTTGAAGATGATATACTTGAGACAATGTCAAGTTAAGTGCCAAGGAATAGGTCTAGTCCATCAAGTGTTCAATCTGAAGAGAAACATGCTTCATACCCTCACCCATCTCATGCAAAAAGAGATTTAAGAAAATTTCCATTTGATCATATAAATGGAGGTATAAATATTTTTTAGTTGTACATAATATTTTTTTTTAGCTTCCCCTAATTTCTTTGAGAACATGTGTGTGTGTGTGTGTGTGTGTGTGTTTGCTTTCTTTATTGTGTGTGTCCTTTGTTTTATGTGTTTGAGGTAGTCATTAGTTGTATTATCTTGGTAAAGTTCAAAGTAAAGGGTCAAAGGTATCATTTTTTACCTCATAATTTAGATGACTCATAATCCTAATGGACTAATGAGGCTAATGGTCTAGTTAGCATAACAGTCATACTAACCTTATGAGTCACCAATTTGTTAACCAAATTTGACCCTTTTTAGTCAAATTGGGGAACCTATAGGTAAAAAATTGAATTTATAGGTATATATTAGGAATACTATATTTTCATGAGGTGTTTTATAGGTCACTTAATTCTATTCAATGATATATTAGCCTTGGTCATAAATTTCATTAGCTAACATGTCAGTTTGGGTCATTTTAGGGGTCAAAAAGGTGTATTTAATGATTTATATGGGTTTATTGGGAAATGTGAAGGTTAAAAATTATTATTTGATGCCCAATTTTTCCACTTAAGTCTTAATCAATTGACATAGTAGAAATATGGTAGGTTATGCAAAATAAAGGGCCATTTTCTTGAAGAAAAAGAAGAGTTTGGCACTTATACAACCTCGTTGGGAAGTGTGCCACTTATAAAAGGTTTAAATTTGACTCTTAATCTTAAAAATTATAATTACCATGAATTTTTTGATATGTAAGTTCCATTTTGAGGCCAAAATCATTCTGCACTATTCTTGGTTTCTCAGACACACAAAAGTGACTTTCAAGTTTTTGCTTAGTACAAACAATTGAAAATGTTTCAAGTTGAAAGATTTTTCTAGGTTGTTTTAAAATAAAATAAGTTAATTTATATATAATTATTTTGAATAATGGTATCCTATTATTCATTAACCATCTTCATGAAGTTGACCTTTCAAACCTACCTGTTAATCTGTGTACCCTATGGGTTTTACTTTGGTTTGAGAAATTATGTATGAAAAAATTATTGAGTTTGATGAAAAATTATTTTTACATAATATTAAGATTGATACCATTATTTTTTTCAAGTTTAAAGTTTTTTTGAAGAGCCAATCACCTCAAGTTTGCATACTGGTCTCATTTTGTGTTGTTGATAGTTTTTCACCATGTTCTATATTTTCATGCTTTGTCATCAATTACAGGGGGTTGCAACATGTCATTTATTAAATTTTTAAATGATATATATTTATATTTACCTCATTTATCTCTTTATTTAATTAAATCCTCATTAATTTAATCATAGACCACCATTACAATCAACCTACTGTTAGACTGTCATACCAGTCAGTGAGATGCTTGAAGGGATGATCAGGTTGAAATGAGGCTATTTTGGTTTGATTAAATCCTCAAAATTTTAGTTTATTTCATTTAAATATTGTAATAGGGTACATAATCCTTGGAATATAAGGTCAATCTCCATTTCCTGAACATACACTCACTCACACAGTCAGCCAACCATTGATATCTATAGGTATCTCATGAGGACTAACATGTTGAGAAGGAATTTTTGAACTAAGAAAGGTCTAGTAAATGAAAGGGGTATATTTGGAATAATTGGAAGATATAAAATCTCATTTTAATTTCATTAATCATAAATTCTACTGATTCACTCACCTTTACTACCTGTGTATGAAAACACTCACTTATAGGTGGCATCTTAGAACTAGGAAAGTCCTTGTTTGGGAGGTTGAAACTTGACAAAACCTTTATTTGGAGTTTTTTTAAGTGGGGTTGATCATAATAATACTTATATGAAAATTTTAATGGAAAATTAAAAGGTAAATCATCTTAGAGGAAGTAGGGATAGAATTCAAGGCTTCAGTCCCTAAAAAAGCAAAATAGGGGTCCAAGGGGTTCTTTTAGGCTCCATATGACATGTTTTTAAATGTTTATAAAGCATCCAAATGGGTTAAATTTGTATCCCATATAATATATATTATCCATACCAAGTTTTAAGGTCATAAATTAAATGGAATTTGGTCTTTTAGAGACCTGAAGTTGCCAAATTATGACTAAAGTCCTTTAGCGATGTCTACAGGTCTGAGAGGAAAAAGAGACACTTCATCAAAGTTGTAAATCATAAAGTATAATAACACATGGTAAAATGTTTATAGTCAATTAATGGAATGTTAATTATATATATGATCATAAAAACAATATGTAAATTGATGTCATGCTCCTCAAGAAGCTTTACATGTTCATACACAGACCTATGAGCATTTACAACTAGAATATGACTGATTTAGGTAGGGAATAAGTATATTAGTGTCCTTGATGTGAATAGAGAATACAATATAAATAAAATGACATAAAACATATCAAGGGAATCTATGGAGTTATAAGTCAGTTGTATCCTTTGTTTTCCAAGATTGAATCATGCATTAATGCCTACAATAGGGGTCATTAAGGCAATGTTCTTAGTCCTCTAAGAAAAGATCAATAAAGTGAGTCCCAAAGGTAAATGTGAAGGACCTAGTCTTAAGAGGGTTTAAGGAGTGTGAAGGACCTAAGTTTTAATTTAAGTTTTAATTTAAGAGTAAAAACCAAGATAAAATTACCTAGGAATATATGGGAGTTAATCCAAGGCTTTTAAAAGACAAATCAGGCATTAAACACCTACATGTGCCTTCCATTAGAGTAGGCCATAGTTAAAGAAACCCTCAATCTAGGTCAGTCAAGACAAGGCATAGACAACACAAAGTTTAAAGAATGGAAATGGTAAAAACCATGAAAATACATTTTTAATAATAAAAATATAATTTTCTTGATAAGATTTTAAACAATGAAAGTTTCTAAATAGATCATCCATAATTCACTCTTGTTAATTCCTACACACAGTGCTCAAATACACAACCAGTTTGGGAACTTGAAGCTTTGGATGGTCATATGAGATGAAAAAGAGCTAAAATTTTGTTTGTAAGGTCATTAATATATATATAAAAACTCATTCAATTATTTTTTTTCCTATAAAAATAGGGGAATTACCCCCTATTTTTTCTTAGATAGGGGTACTTCCCTAGGTATACTAATTGGTAGTTTTGAGGAATGAGGGTAAAGTAATGGGATAAATTACCTTTTTACCTTTAAAATAAGTTTTAGGAGTTTTAAAACACCTAATACATCATGGAAATAATCTCAATGAAGGATGGAATCAAGAAATAAGGTCTAAACACCAAAGTTAGCTAGTAGGTCTGTTAAACACTTTAAGGCCCTGAAGCCATTTAGAAAACCATCCTCATTTATATTGTGTATTTATATTTATAACCTAATAATACATGATTAATACATCACTATATAATTTTTTGAGCCTTTTGGAGGCAAGGAAGACATAAAATAGGCTATTTTAGGCCTAAATCTATAGACAAGCTTACTCGAAACATGAGTTAAGCTTTCCAAATGGGGAACTATCACACTTATAGCATGAGTTAAGATTTACAACCTATTGAAACATGTTCATGGGGTTATTAAAGAGGTTTTAAATCTCTCATAGTGATAACATAACCAAAGGAAACCATTTTTTGGGTCCAAAAGCAACTCAGGCATGTAAGAAACAAGAAAACAATCTCAAGTAGGCAACTTCAAATGCTAATTTCTATTTTGAGGATCTACATGGGAGTATGATAAGTTTATAAATTTTAGTAAGTTACTTGAGCATAAAATTAGTGATTTTTTTTTAATTGGATGTGAAACCTTTATGAACAATGCTTAAGAGGTCAAACTACTTAGAAACCCTTGTTAAACCCTTGAAGAGACTTGATTGGAGAAACAATTCTATAAATCTGATCTAGTTGCACACTTTTCTCATGAAACCTATTGAAACTTGAAGAGGACGCACTCAATCTCGCTCTAATGAAAATTATATATACAAAGTTGTACATATGGGGTGATAAACATGGTATTTTGACTATTTTTTGTGTTATATAGGATATAGGAGGAATTTGAAGGTGAAAAAAAGTCTTGAGGGAAGTTTTATAATTTTTATAACTCCCTATGGTCTTTTAATTCCATGAAAAATATTTTAATTTTCCAAACTAGGTGCTTCAACTCAGCCAATGAAAATTGGCCTAATGAACAAGCTAGTGAGAAGGGTAAAATATTCACTTGAGCTAATTTTAAAGATTGCCTAGTTCATATAATTATATGTAGGTTCTTGATAGGTGTCATTTACTTCATCCCATGTATTTTCATGAATAACTTATTATAATTGTGAGGCCAAGTGTGCAGGGTGCATGGAAGAGCAATTTTCTTGATAACAAATGATGATTACTCCTTTCCACATAATTCCAGATGACCAAGCCTAAAAATAATTCATGGAGAGGTATTCCTAATGTATTTAAACTTAATACAAATCATCATACTTATTCCTAATTTGTTATGAGGCATTCAAATAGGGCTAATCATGAAGGCCATTTTTTTGAGCCAGAATGAGGAGTTCTTACAATTTTTCATGAAGTTTATGACTTGGATTGACATATATAATCATTGGTATTTCATGGTTCATACCATACCCTATTAAAATTCAAAATTAACTAATTTTATTAGCTTGACAAGTGTCCTTTTGACCCTTGGACTTCTCTCTTATCCTCCCTCTATCAAGTTCTATAAGAAATAGCCATTTTGACATTATATTGGATGCTCCACTTGAGTATGGCAAAGCCTTAATAAAATATATACCTTTTGATAAATAATAATACTGATGTTTACCTCCTATATGACTATTATTAGTGTGTTTATTTGGAATGTTTGATTTTACATAAGTAAAGACTATGGATTCCTTAGCTTGTTATTTCATTATATCATCTATTTATAGTTGGAAAGATTCTTCTTACAGGGAATGTGAAGTGTTCTAGGAAATTTATAAGATTTAATAAGTTATCCTATTCATTAGTGCCCTCATATGCCTCTTTTCTAGTCCTCCTAGCTTTGCACATTCATCCATAACCTCACAATGTAACATTGATGTGAGAAGATGAAGATTGGAGAAGTGTATGTTCAATTTATCTTTTGATTTCAAGTGCAACATGCATATGGTTTTATGTCATCATGTTATTTGGTGTATGACCTCCATTAGATTAGTTTTATTTCAATTATCTCTCTCCCTTTTTATCCCCCAAGTTTAGTAGTAGCTACAATCTAAAGTGGTACATCAAGGGAGCTAGCCTTATCTAAAGATTCACCTCATCCTTAGGCTACCCAAAAGCTTAGAGGTGTTTCCATTATGCCACTTAGATGAGGCAATTTTACATATCCTCAAAGGGTTAAAATACAAGTGAAAACAAAACCTCTATTTTTCCTTAAAACCTCATTTCCTTCAATTAAAACTTGTTAAGTTACTTCCATGCTTATAAAGAATTGACTACAATTATTTAGGGTTTTCATTTGCTTAGGCATCTTTTAAATTTTTAAGGTTTTTCATATTGTTATCATTATGTAGTTTATTATCCCATGAGATTGTTTTTTACATGCATTTCAAAACAAATTTATATCCTAGGATTCTTTCCTAAATCATAGTAAAAATCTAATGTTTTCCCATTAATCTCATATATAGGCAAATTTATCAGTGTATATTCACATAACCAGAGCATATTCCCTTAAAATATTCTTTTGATTCCCTATTGATGCTTGGATTTTCAACCTTGACTAAATGCTTAGTTTTCCTCATCCAAGAGGCACAATGGAATCATCTTTCTTGTTATGGGTGACAATTCTATTGAGATGAGTCTCTAGATTAGGGGCTATATCCCATTGATTCACCTTAAAACTCTTTATAAACTAATAATTGTGAATGAAAATGGAGAAGGAAAAAAACTAGGAAAATAAGTGACGATTCATCAATATTTGATATCCTCTTAAGACTAAAAACACTACTTAAATATAAACAAGGGTGTTTCACATAAAGTCACAACAAAGACATTACTACATCAATATTTCAAACATTAGATTCAAGAAGGTATTTGACATTCAAGAGGGTGATGAATGATTGTATAAAGAGATTACACATATATCACTTCTAAGATGTTTATACACTTAGTAAAGAATGCTAACAAAGACCTACAAGATCATCTTTTCTGCACATTGGTAAGTGACAATGGATTGATATGCTATAAAATAACCTTTTCACTAGTAATTATCAACAAGATTTGAAATTATGCTAAATAGTGCAATGTGAAAAATGGATAAATCACTTGTATGTTTCTTTAAGAGTTACAATACAAATCTGGCTAGAGTTTTATCCTAACCATCAAAGGCTCCTCCATGAATAGAATGAATACATATATATAGCCTTGAGAAAGAGATCAAGCAAAGGGAAGTCTAAAAATGATTCATACATGTGTCAACTTGAGACTAGAATAGTTACACTAAATTATGTAAGATGTTTTATTTTCAGTTATGCCAACAAGATTAAGATGCTCCAAATTGCATTTTACCATAAATGGGTCCATTGGTAGGAAATTCTTTTGGATGCTAGTTTTCTTTATTAGATTATTAAGCTACAAAATGGTATACCAAATCACTCCATCAACCTACCTATTTCCATTTGCTTGTGTACATATGTTCAAGGTTTTATCATGTGTCACTTCCATATTTGTTTTTAGGTTCCCACCAAACTCCTTTTAACTCCAATGGCTATTTTCATAGTTTGAAGTTGACATCCTATGGGTTATCACTCCTTTGTTTGAATTCTAACAGCTAATATCAAAAGTTTAAACTTGAAGTTTTGTAATCCATCACTCAGGTATTTCTTTAGACTTCTTATCCTCAACATTTATCTTTAGGCTTTGTCTTTTGCATTATTTTAGACAATTTGTCTGAAATATTTTAGGCTCTTTTTTTTAGAATGAAATCTACTCCTCATAGACAATTCTTCCAAAGAGTCCCTTTGGGCTTTCTATTTTAGGGTTTGTTTTGTCATTTATGTATTTTAGAATTACCGTGGACAAATTGTCTAAAATAAATGGAATTTAGTACCTCAGATAATTTTTCCAAAAAAAATCTTTGGATAATTTCTCTAAAAGAATTCCTTCATAGTTTCTTCTTGGCTTCTTCTATTTCTTTGAGATGACCCTTTAGATTTTGCTTGTGACCCTTCAGCAAAGTTGTAAACATCCCTTTTGAAAGGAAAATATCTTCCAAATTTTTAAAATAGTTCACTTTATCTTAAAAACAATCCTTTGGACTTCTTAAAATTATCATCCCCTTTAAAAAGAACCCTTTGACACTTTTTTTATGGTTTATCTTCCCAAAGACCTTCTTATAGATACCCTTTAGAAAGGTGTCACATACCCTTGAAGATTTTGAAATGGTCCATGCTTCCCCTGAAATAGTCCTTCAAATTTTTTGAAAAAGTCTATTTAGGAAGTCAAAAGTGTCATTTCAGAAAGGAAAGTGTCCTTTTAGAAAAAATCAAATTGTCCTTTGAAGAAAGCAAGTGACCCTTTGAAAGAATTAAAATTGACCCTTTAGAATAATGTAAGTGTCCTTCAAAAAACATATAGTTGTCCTTCAAAATTTAGGAAATGGTCCACTTAACCTCAAAGATACCCTTCATAAAAATGCAAAGGTCCTTTTTGGCTTGAAATAACCCTTCAAGAAAGCTAAAGTGCCTTTCAAAAAAACTACTTAGGACAAAAAATAATAAAGAATTTGATAAGGAATTTAGAACAAAAGCTCAAAAGAAATATAATTGGTGAAGGAACAAAACAAAGCTTATGAAAGAATTCATTGGAGAGGACTTAGCCAAAATAATAAAGAACAAAGCTATCAAAGGGAAAACACTTGGGTTTTTTGCATACTGGACATGAAAAAAGGTATAGACTCAGAAACTTTTTTGCAAATAGGGGTGCCTAATTTTGGCTTGAAAGGCTAAAATTTGGTCAACATTCCCCATGGAATTTTGACTTGAAAAACACACCTCACTTTTTTATGTGATTTCAGCATGGTTTGATAACTCCTCAGCACATGTAAATTATTATTGATTCAAACAACTCCAAGTTTTGTGGATTTTTCTATTGCTTAGAATACCTCCCATTTCAATCAAAAATTTGACTTGCAATTTACACATCTGATCTTTGTCAAATATTTTAACCTAATTTTGTAGCTACAATTTCTTGAAAAATTTTACCTACTTAGAACACCTCCAATATCCATTGGAAATTAGGATATTGGAAATTATATCTACTCGTAGCACTAGCAAATCCTACTAACTTTTGTAGTTGGTTTTCACTCATTAGTCTCTCTAGAATACATGTCTAGGAAAGAATTGAAGTTCAAATCAAAAGGATTTGGTGTAACTCTTAGTTTGGAATCTAATACCACTAAGATTATAGATACAAACCTATGTCACATCGACCTAAGGGAATTTTGGACTAGGATAAATGTAGAGTTCAAGAAAGACTAGATCCAGAGTATATATGATTCTATATTGCCATAAATAGTAGCTTTTCCCCTAATGGTACAAAGTATTGAACTAGTAATGACACTAGAAGATCATTATGATGCTAATGAGAGAGGTCTTGAATGATAAATGGGAAAGGATGATAAATATAGACCCATATTTCATTGAATTGGTATTTGTGAACCCAAAGTTTAAGATTTATCTAGACATAACTCCATAAATATCCCAAATATTATTTCAAGACAATAATTTAGGATGCTAAAGAGTGATAAATAAATAATGGCTTAAGAACCCTAAGGTTGCCTCCACCAGATTTCCAAAGACACTAGAAATAATTGATTTCAAGGATGAGGTTGGAGACATAATTATATTGTTACATAAGATCATTGGTAGTCCTAATGAAAATAGTTTTTAAGAGTGGATGTATCAATAAATTTGTGTCATTCATGAAAATAAACAATATATCCACTAGTCCCAACACATTAGTGACTCCTCCCACAAGTAGTTTATGGAGGTGCAAACCATAAGAAAGTTTTACATGACTTCCTACCTAGTATACATATTGGCCAAAGGGAGAGCTTTCCCAAGGCTCAACAAGTGAAGAAAATAAAGTATATATATATATATATATATATATTACCCTGACCTCACTTTATAGGCTAGTAGACAACACTTTAGGAGGTTCAATGATGCATTCATATATTACATCATAATAATATTTGACAAAGAACTTGAGAGAAAGTGATTCTCCAATGTAGCTATTGTATAAATCACCTAGTGGGGTTCCTAATTCATTTAGCTCCCCACCTACTCCTACATTAGGGTATGTAGATTTAGTGGATGCCCTTACACACTCCCAAGGTATGTGAGTGATAAATGGGTATTGATGGAGCTAGTGATATAACTTGTGAAAACTCATAAGCTTTTATCTAGTAAACACAAGTCAAGAATTTATTTCCCAATAAATATAGGAAGATACACATGCACTACTTACTCAAATCCATGTTTTTTAATGTTAAAATGGCATATATAACCCTAAGGGATTTAGAGGCAAGGCCATATTATGATGTCCATGGTAATGCCACTAGCACATTAGGAATCTCCACATATTACCATGTTCCATACTTTGAACATTTTTGGGAAGATTTAGATGATGAAGAGGAGGTCATATTGAGGGACCATTATAGAATGACCTTGGATCAGGTCAAAGCTTTTGATTTATCACCAATTCTTAAGGACTTGGTAGATGATGAGTCCCTAGTAGACAAGAAATACAATAAATAGATCATTAATTAACCTCTTATAGTAGTAAGGTGCTTAATCCTCAAGTCATTTTATCTTATAGATAGAACTTCCCATGTAATTCATAAAACACTAAACTAGCTCAAGAGTAAATAGGTCTAAGTGACTAAGGATATAATAAGTATCATAGAGAAACTACTAAAGCTCAAGGATCAAGGAATAAAAACATTAAGGGAAGGTCCCAGTGGTGTAGTAGTAGAGCAATCAAAGAATCCATTGATCTCCCATAAAAAGAAGAAGAAATATAAGGCCAAGAGGGGGAAGTCAAGTAAAGATAGAGTAGTAACAAATCAACTGATCGTCATTTCATTTAAGGACACAACTATAGTTGAAGCATACATGGATTCAATCCTATCTTAATGATAGTTACAACTCATATATTTGTAGTTAACCCCATACCTATTTATATTGTTTCTATAGCTCCAATATCTCCTCCCATTATTTCCACTCCTCCTTAACCCTAAGTGATTCCACCATCCATTCCCACCACCATACCCATAACAATAAGTTCATTGTCAATAGTGAAAATAAGTCAAGTGGATACTTAGGGTCCCCCTTCAGTGGATACTTAGGTTTCCATTCCACTTTCCCTTCATATAATTTCACTCTCTCCTTCCATAATTCTTTTCAATTCATTTACAATTCTATCCATTACATCTTTATTGATTTTTAACACTACTCAGTAATATATTGCCATAGACTTAGTAATTATGACTTTAGTTCTACTGGTGATCCTAACTCCTAGGATAAGTACTACTTCATATATATCCCCCTTCATTTTTCCTACTTACCACACCTGAGTGGCGCTACCACTTTAATTGACTCATTTGATGGTTTGGCCTTCACACTTCCACCAGTCCTAAAGTTTCAAAACCATGTGTCTACTCCCCCATTAATATTACTTCCATCTCCTACACCCTTAGTAGACACATCTATTCCCATTGTCACTACCTCTTCCACTTCCATAGTAACCCCAACCCCTTTAGTGGAGATAAGTAAGGAGAAAATACTTGATGCAAATTTGGACCTTTAGCCCACATATGAATAGGAAATTGTAAAGACATCTACTAATTAATTTGTTACAGTATTAGCATAATATTCAACAATTGTCACCATGCCTACTAATGTAGTAGATTAAAATATAGAGCATAAATTGATAGTGTCTACACAGTAGGATGCTACCCCAATTTGGTTAGCATAGGTAATGGGTAAGAAACATAAGCAAATAGTGTCCCCTAGTACATTAGATTTTGGACTTTTAAATACATGAAATAAATTCAAGACTACTCCCCATACCTTCTCAAGAATATTTTGTGAGTCAATAGGGTAAATATGTGTAGAGATTTTAGGGCCCCCACCAAATAAAAAAAAAGAATATCTAGTGGTGGGGGACTATTAGGTATTAGAATTTCACCTTGTATGTCCTATGAGGGAGGGGTAGAAAATTGATGTTCAATCCAACATCAAATCCCTCTTTGAGAAAATGGATAGTTATAAGGTCACTAAGGATGAGTTAAAAAACAAGGTTGAACAACTTACGACTATATTGAATAAATTCATATATCCCACTATTCTATCAACACAACCTGAACCAACATAACCAATCACCTAAATCATAGATCAAGCAATACTTGATGTGGTGATATAAATTTCTAGAATGGGAAGGGCCACCAAATAATGGCCATAGGAGATCATCTCCAAAGGTAACAAAATTATTGATATGATAATATATCACTATGAAGTTTTGAGATAGAGAAGGGTTATCTTGAGAGAACTGGTAAATAATTATGAGGGAGAGGTATAAAGATTGAATCTTTTTAATCCTAAATTGATAGCTTTGGACTCAATTGATATGTACATAATCCTTTCAAAAAAGATACTCAAAAAATGATGGAGAGAAAGAGGCATTACACAGAGCAACTCAATTCTAGATAAAGATACTTACATAGACTCCCCATAAGGTTAAAATTACACTTGACAAGACCATCAGCATGTCGTATGACATGGAATATTTTTTGAATAAATTTTCATTTAGGATAAAAAATTATGAAGATAACCTCCTTTCAATAGAATAAGTACAAAATAAATTCAAGTGATCAAAAAATGTTTTGCATGAGACACGATCTTTCCCTTGAGCTCTATCCACCATTACATCAAGTATCATAACATGTTGGATTAGATTGGTAAAGAGATTCAAACATACATAGATTTGAGAAGGGAGCATTTTGATATAGTAGAAGATTACAAGATCACTAACCTCTACTCTTTTGGCCTAGATGAAGAGATAATCTAGGAGATCTTTAAGGCTTTTTATGCATATGTTGAGAAATTATAGGCTAAAAAGGATTAAGAATCATAATAAGTTTAGAAATAGATTAATTATTTATATTTAAAACATTATCATATATTATATTTTCATTGTTGTAAAAACATTATAAATTTGTAAAATTTATAGCTTGTAAATTACAACTATCTTTTTGATAGCTCTTTTTGAGAAAGAGCCTTGTGTATTTTACACTTTCTATTTTGATAGGTTGGAAATTGTAAAAAGTAGACTTGTAAATAACACTTTTCATTTTGACAAGTTTTAATTGCTTAGTTGTAAAAGCATATATTGGAAATTACAATTTCAATTTTGAAAAAGTAGTATGACTTGAACGTTGTAAAAGTCTCACTTGGAAATTACAAATTAGGGTTTGAAAGAAGGTAACTTTCTTAAAGTTATCTTTTATTCTAAAAAGAGTTTCACTTTGGCACCCAATTTGCATGAAGATCCATTATAGATGTATGACAGAGGCCAAGGGAATTGCATGAATGTTTCTCAAGTTCAATCCATTACACACCAACTAAATTGCATGCCTAGGACTTGTATTATCATTTTATAACTTGTTCACCATGCCATAGATTCCATAAATATTGTAAATCATGCCTCTTTCCATGGCGTTTCTAGATTTGCATTATTTTCTACTAGGCATTGGATTTTATTGATAACTACATCTCATTTATGATATATTTTGTATAAATATGGGTAGAACCATATATCCCATTTATATTTTTATTGTTATTAATATTATTCTACATTTTGAATATATTTTCTACATGTTGTAACTTGGAGAATGAGAAATAATTGAAGATTTACCTTTCTTGTTTGAAAAATCCTTACGTATGAAAAGTTATTTTAATATTTGTGTATGTTTTAATTATTATTTTAATCATGAAATTTAATTTGTGGTATTTTCTACCCTTTTAAAATATTTTTTTATTAAAATAAAATAATCTTGTCCCTCTTATGAAAAATAGTAAATATTGCCTTTGATTTCCCATATGCATGAGTTTGTGATCCTACAAATTTCAATCTATTTTTCTATTCTATTGTGTTCATTCAAGGAATAATTAAAATCCAATATAAAATAATTAGTGTAATCATCATTTTTAGTTTTTCATATTTCATTTTCAAACTCTTTTCCCCAGTCAAACCCTAGTTTATGAGTAAGAACACTAAAGAAGTGGAATTTCAATAAACTTATACTTTATCAACTGCATCAAGTTTAGTGAAAGAAAGTCATCCTTTTATAGAGGTTTAAATAAATTTTATAAGGTCCTACATCTTGGAGTTTTTCCCATTGTATCATTAAATTTTTGCATAGTGAGTAACTAAATCAATAAACTAGTGCAAAATCTATGTGATAATAGATAGCCCAGGGATAGGTTAACTCAAATGACACTCTTAGCATCCAATTATCTCTTTTAGGTGATTAAATCACCATTTATATAACTATCCCACTATTATGGACACAATATCAACATTTTATAGTGATATCATTATTTTCTTCATGATTTTGACACTACCAATGGTAATTATATTATTTGTGGTGACTGTTGACCAAATCTTGAACTCAAGTCAAAATTGATCAACCCATATAGGTTTAAAATTTTCAAGGGATTATAAAAAAATTTATGTGGTATTTTAATTGTCTTAAATGGTTTTCATATGGTTACATTAATCATTTCTTAGCTTGGTCCAAGGTTTGGTCTCATGTGTACTTTGTCTAGTCCTAGGGGTCATTTATTAGGTATTGATGTTTTTAAACATTTTAAAAAGTTTTATATGGTTCATAGTCATTATAAAAGGTTATTAATGAGTCTTTAATGTCACAATATCATCTATTAACCCTTTATTATGTTGTTATGTACAAAATTGTCATTTTAGTCATCTTTTGGCCTATTTGGAGGAGATGTACATACATATTCAAATTAAAATGTTGTAAGAAGGTTAATCAACATAATTTTTATTAGAGAATGTTAAATTATTGTCAAATAATAATAAAATTGTAGGTTCAATGCCTAAAATGAGCAAAATACAACTTTACAAGCACTTTTGGGTACTCGTATGACCTTAGAAGATCAATTTTCAGTTGAAGATGGTTTCATAGTTTCCTTTGGGATTAATCAAACAATTTTAAAGATTTGGATAAACTTTTATGTCATATAAATGCTTTAAACATTATCTCTCATCCATCACTGCCTTTATAAGCTCAAAAAGGGCAAATTAAAGTGGATGCTACATCCAAGAGAGAGAGAGAGAGAGATGATTGGGAGCTAAATTTTTGGCCATTGTTAGGGATCTTAATATGATTAAAATTAGTGTATTATTTTTAAAAATTAATGTCCCCTACTTTATGAACAATCGTTAAGAGTGACAGTAGGTCATTATGCCTTGTCCATCCAAGTAGGGTCTGATTTTGCTCCTATTTTTCCACTTCATAATTTGATGGATAATAATGTTTTTATGGATATTTTTAGAGTTAAAATATATACTTTAAATTCTATTTTAATCATTTAATTCATCTTCATGAAGTGTCTTCAATAAGAGGAAAATTGTCTCACTTTATAGGGTGTTTCAGTCACTCATACTATAAGTTTTGGTTTTTTGAGATGTCTATCACTTTCAGAGCTTCTAACACTGAATTTATCAAAAAAAACCCCTCAATCTCCCATAATTCATGTGTTATCTCTTGATAAGTATCAATATATAAATAATCCTTCAAGAGTTACCATGTCTTGCTCTTTAAAAAGCATGGTATGTACATAAATGACTCTCTATAGGTTTGAACATCAATTTTAGCTCTAAGTGGAAATAAGTGACTAATGTATCATGGTATATTACTATTTAAAAGGTTTTAAGTTTAATTCGTTTAGAGATATGATCAAATTATACTCTCAAATAGTGTTGAAGTGTGTTCTAGCCACCCACAAGTTTGTAGACCTATAGGTGGACATCCATGGAACCTAATTTCTAAGAGGAGTTTGTTTAAGTAGTGGAGAAGTGATATAGACTCATATAAAATTATATGACCCTTGATAAACTCCATTTTACCATCAAAATAATATGAACCTTGTGCTAAGCTCCATTCTACACATAAAACATGCATAAGTTGATTGTGTATATAGTCCGTTCATATGAATGAACAAGTGTAAGATGATATATGATTAGTTATAAGGTTTAGGATTTTTAAAAGGTGATAATGAGTTGAAATTAATTGATGTAACCTTTAAACTTCAATATTCAATAGGTTTATTATTTAACAACCTATGTAGGTAAAATAGAGACCTACATGCCCTAGACCTGTAGGTTCTATTTTGGACTAAGATATAATTTCCCTCCAAATAAAAACAAGTCAAAATAATAAACTTGATTTCAATGTATAAATATGAGAGGACACAGGCCATTGGAAACACTTAAACCATCTTCAAGTTAGGAGATGGTTAGTGTGACTGAATTCATAAGCCTAAACACTCAAGCACATTCTAAGTTTGAAGACAAAGGTAGAGGTTTTGAAATTCCATAAAAAGACCATTAACTCTGAAAGTATACTAAAATAAACTCCTTTGAAGTTGTAACCTTCTGAAAGTGTCATGATATAGTTCAATATTAACTTCCATAACTTATGCTCAAACTTCTCCTAATGGACAACTATAACCACTTTGATTCCTTAAACATTGTACGTTATGAGGTCATAGTGATTTCAATGTGAATTTTAAAAGGGTTAAATATTATCAATAATTTAACAAAGTCATTGAGGTTTCAAATAATGGAAATGGAATCCTAAAACCCATAAATGCACTCAAACTTTTCCTAATAGACACCTACAGGATATAGTCAAGAATAAACTAGTTTCAATCCTCAATAAGGAGTAGATTGTATATGAGGAGCATTGAGGTCTATATCAGGTGAATATAAAATTCATGAGTTCATCTGAATATAAAAGGAAATATGATGAAATGACAAATCAAACTAGTCAAAATAGAGTTCAAAACCTTGCATATACAATTAACAAGACCATATATAAGTCTACCTACTTTTATGAGATTATTTGCTTGTTTAGAGAGGAGTAAAGGTATATAAAAAGGTTTGAGTAAATTAATACCATTTAAATATGTTTCATGATGATAGAGTACTTCATTTATACCCTTAGACCCATGATGACAAAAGTGAAGTAAACATAGAAACCTTGTCTAGGCCATGCATAACCCAACTCATACATTAGTAGATATAAATAAAAATTAGTGAGAATTAATCTTGAATAAATTTATATATGTTGAAGATTAAATTTGAGGATAAAATAGATATGAACTATTGACAAAAGAGATTGGTCAAATAGGGCTTTAAAAATTGCATACACAAACTAGTGTAAGTTACAACCATGCTTGTAGGATTGAGTAAAGATCACTTTTACAATTCAAAGAGAGGAAGTATGATGAAAGGAAATAAATTAAAAATGTTTTTAAAAGTGACATAAATATCTCATTTATATCCTAAGACCTAATAACAAGGGTGAAGAAGGTTAAAACCCTATATAGGCCTAATGAGCTTAAAACCACAATAGGCTCATAGGTACAGTCATGAGACAAGTGATTTGTTAGGGACAAAGTGAAGGAATAAGGTAATTAAAAAGTGAATAATGAAATTTCATACCTTTAATAATCATAAAAAATAGGGGCAAAGTAATAAAAGTGCCAATTTTGGCCTTAAGACCACTTCGAGTTCTCTTCATGCAGGAGTATCATCCAAAAGGTAGTTTTTATCTCACCTATAGTAGCCTAAACCAATGCATGGATATAAATGGATTTAAAATGAGTTATCAGGGTTCTCATAATTGATTCTTGTGGCATAATTTATTTGATTAAGTCTTTGACTTAGATGAATAAAGGCTAAGAGCTTAGATCCCATTCTAATGGCTTACTTACAACATGAAAATCAACTTCTAACACTTAGAACTTTCATGAGGTTTTGAATGGGAATGAATGGTATTTTTAGGTGATTTATGGGTCCCCTAAATAAAATAATTTTTCATTATGATATATAAATATTATTTGTTCTTTATGAACAATCCTTAAGAACCTGAGGCACTTTAAACCCTCCTAAAACCCTAGTAGTGACAAGTCAAGATAAATGCAATTCTAAAGAACATGAAATGACATATTTTTCTTCTAAAATTTCCTATATTTTTTTATTAATCCAATTATATTCTTATGATTATTTTTTTCTATACTTTCATTTATATGAACTACAAAAAATGCACTATTTTACATGATTTTTGGTGTTTTGCATGAATTTTAAGCAAAGGGTAACTTGAAAACCATTGGAGGTGGTCACTTGAGATGTATTTAATAATTTAAATAAAAAAATGTGTACATTATATTATTTAATTGGTCAAAAAAATCTCATTTTCCAAGGCAATCTCAAACAGGCCTAAAATGAGACTAGGTGGTAAGGTTATTTCATGGTTCTCACACTTACATAGGGTATAAGGGATTAAAATTTGACATGTATGTTGGTGATATAATATGTAAACTTAATCACATGATTTAACATGTGTGGGATAGATTATGGAGTATAAAAATAGGGTTCTAGGCAAGGAGGTCCAATTGAGGCCTTATTGAGGAGAGAGGAAGGTAGAAAGAGGAACTTCCACTTATAATGTAAAAATTAAATTTGAAATTAAATTTTAATGGGATATTTTTTCATAAAATATTTTCTCACAATCTCAATAATATCTTTACATTCTTCTACATAATGACGTTTGCAGTATTTTTGGGCTACAAGGAAAATAGGCCTAATGAGAGCTTGAGGAACAAAATAGAGTCTTGGGAGTTGTTATAGAAACCAAAATGGCTCTTTTAGGTATTTTTATATTTTAATTATATACATGGAGATATATTTACTTGGATAATATGATCTCAATTTTTATCCACTTGGACAAAGCTAGGCATGGGAAATGAGGAGTTTCAAGACACCTAGGCATATGAATGATGAAATATCAGATCAGAGGATTTTATTAATTTAGGTAAGGTTTAAAATGAGAATGTATGAATTAATTCATGTTTAATTTATTATTGATAAGCCAATTTTTCACTCTTCCTCTACAAAGGTAGTTTTCAAGTAGATGATTAAGGTGTCAAGCTAAGTTATAACTCCTATGCCACTTGGAAGATGGAGTATCTTCAGAATAGATACACATGAATTTATAAGTATGTTTAGAATATTTAATAAATCATCCTTATTTGTAACTTCCTTGTGGACACTTTTAAATATTCTCTTTTTATGCCCCTCTCTCTCCCTCTTCCCAAATCTCTTTATAAATAACCACTTTTAGCCTTGTAAGATACCCACATTTGGTATGGTGAAGCCATGCTAAAATGACTACTAATTTTTCCTTCTAATAAAATATTTCAAACTTGTTTTTAGTTCTAAAATTCCTTATTAATTTTTTGAATTAGTTCATAGTGAATAGCAATTGAATGTCATATTTCCTTATGTTCATCTCACTCTTTCATGCTTTGTGTAAGTAATCTGACTTCTAACAGGTCATATGGAGTGTAAATGGTTGTTTTGTGTGTCTCAAAGTGTAAATAATTATATTAGTGTCTATTATTATACTTACTAATCATCTACCTTTATAAACACATTGCATTCAATGTTTATATTGAAACACTTTTGCTAGTAGAACCTTGGGTATTAGGATTAATTTTGTGAATTATATTTCATAGTAAAAGTTCAAATAGGTTTGTGGGATACATATTGGTGCAACACCTCTGTTATTTTAGTGTTAGTCTTATTTTATCCCTTTTCATTCAAAGCAACTAGATTACTGATTAGTTATAGGTGTGGTGCAAGGGATCTAGCCCTTCAATCTAGAGATTCATCTCTCCCATAAGTCACCCACAACTTGAGAGATGTTTCCATGTTACATAAAATTAAATGAGACTAGATTATACCTACTTTAGGGTGAAAATTGGATTGATAATAGTGATGATTTTTCCATTTGCATGGGTGATTTTACCATTGCATAATTTTCTATCAATGGTGAAATTAATAGACCTAGTACTTAAACCTAAATTTAATTACACTTAAAGGGAGAATTTCAAACAAAAAATTACATATACCTATGCACCACTCCTAGATGGTTATAATTATGTCCTTTTTAACTCTCTAAGGTGTTTTTGGTGTAGGATATGAACCATTATTCTTTCAGCACTCATGCACAAAAACTAGATCTCAAAATTCTTAGCGGGGAGGATGAAAATGATTTTTTAATCCCCAAGGGGTTATTTATATCCCAAATTTCATTTTTTATACCCCCTCCATACTTCATCCATTTTCCTCCCTAAAGACCTATTTATGTCTCCTTTAACTATTTTTTGTTCCATTTTCACCCAATGTCTCTATTTTGAGACCTCTTTTACCATGATATGTCTCATTTCCTTCCTTTTGAGGGCCCATCTATCAGAATTATTATGTATCCAATATATTTAAGGGGTATCCTAGAACATTTTATTTCATCTGGGGTATATTGGTGAGCTCATTTTTAAGAGAAACTCATCAATTTTAACTGTATTGCTTGAGGCATAATCACAATTTTTATTACAATTTTCTTTAAAAGTTCATTACTTTATCCAATGAATCACAACTCCCTTTCAAATAAGGGAAAAATGTAGACATTTTTATTTTATCACTTTTGTGTCCAAATAAATATTTAAATGACTTTCTACAATAATGCATAAATTTAACTAAAATTTATTAATTAAAATAAATTATCTGCATAATTATAAATATAATCCAAAAGTACAAGTATGCATCCCTGATTAGAATAATGCATAGCATCAAATGATCCAATTTGCTTATGAGGACCCAAATTTGGTATCTTATTTACAAATAACACCTTAGTCATATTAAATCAAAAAAATTAGCAAAATTGAATAGTATAAATGGAACCACAACATGAACATTTAATTTAATTAGCTAATTGGTTTGATAAAACTCATTTAATTTACCTAAATTTGGAATTTACATGGAATTCAAATGTAATTATTATTTAAAATCAATAAATTCTATAAATTATAACATCACCCAATAACTCGGTAATTTAAAATCATTTTCTAAAAGTCAATGGTGTCCTTCACTAGGCAATTTTAATTCAAGGTGAGAGAAGTGCAAGCAATGTCTGTGAATAACACTTAGACACTCTAAACCCTAATTAATGAAGATCCTTATAAAAACATACACACTCCATGCCATATCATTTAATTTTTGCCTCTCCTTTTAGGATTTATTCTCATCCATTGATCTTAATCTTGGATCAATAATCTACATTTGAAAGAAAAGTCTATAAATTGAGAGGCAATCCTCTCATTCAAATAAGCTTTTTGTGATAAGTATATGTTACTAAATATTCAATAAAGATTCAACCAAAATTTTAATTGTTCATCCAAATAATCTATAATTCAAGGGGAAATACTATCAAAATTACTATGCACCATTGATCAAAGCCTTTTGAAACTACATTCGAGCACCATCACATTTCTTTTCCAAAAAAGAGGAGAGAAAAGGGTAGGTATAAAATTATATTTATTTTTCTTCTAATTCATTTGTTTTCTCTTTTCTTTCTCTTGATCAATCATATGTCATACACTTAGGGTTAGTTGTATGCTTTTTAATTTAATTTTAATTTCATACTGTTGAAAACTAAGCCTTTATAATCATGTATTACAATAGTACTGCGTATATCGATCAAGACATGTAAATAGCATATAAAGTGCATGGAATTTAAGTGTTATGTTTAGATAAATGTATAAATGAATCACATAGTATAAGGATATTTAAATAAGACTACATAGTAAAAATTACATGATATAGATCATGTCACCACTCAGTGTTAGCAATATCAATAAGTACAAGTGTTAGTATCACACATAAGGCCAATGGAAACATACAAGGGACACAAAACATTGTAAAAAACATACTAAAGGGACACACACAAGGAAATTAAATATGTTTCACACAATGTACATCAAGGATGTTATATGTAAAAAACTAGGATAGATCTACAACTCCTACTTAGTAAATCCAATCATGAAGAAGGTAATAAAATAATATTTATTGTAACACTTTGCATGTAGATAACATGACCAAATTGGATTTAATAAACCTAAATAAGGAGAACATATCACTCAATACTAAAAGAGAGGTTTACAAATCCTCTAGGAAAATAATATCATGTAATAACCCTAGATAAGTATTCTAAATGTATTAAATGAAATATAATCTAGTGTTATCAAATCTTATAACAAAATGAGGGATGGTTTAAAATAAACAAAACAAAAAGGGGATAATGTTAGGCAAATGGGGGCCTAGATCAACTCAGATGGAAGATGGAAACCAAATACAACCATATAATTATGCCAATTTTAGTTATATAAGTAATTTAATTAAGGAATTATACATCAAAAACCTATTAATTTGTGAAATATTAGTATCAAATGAAATAAATAAAGTTATATATACTTAACTTTGAGAGAAGCTATCGAGTTTCAATATCCCCCTTGGCCAATGGTGTTTTACAAGAGATTATTATGGCTTTGTAAGGATCACACTATAAAAATAATATCTAGGTTAAAATACTCATAATTTCATCCAAGACTTCATAAAAGATAAGATATATTCCCTCCAAGGCAAACCCTAAGTAATGACTCCTTCAAATGTAGATATAGAAAAATTAGGATTTATAATAATGAATAAAAATGAAAGTTCCTCTTATTGGATTAAAGTAAAGGTATAATTTATATCATTGGATAGGTCATAAATCTTCCATGATTTTATCTAACAAGGTCATCCCAATTTAATTTTTTTATAAAAAGTTATTTTTAGGCCTTAAACTAGGTCAACCAGGGCAACTTAGTTTTGTAACGTTTGCCAAAAATTTTGAAACAGGGTCAACCAAGATGACTTAGTAGGAAAAAGGGGTGTTTGCATATTTAGGGGCTATTTAAAAGGATAATTTCTTATAGAGTTGGATAAAAAATGTTTATTTATCTTGGGGAATTAGAAAATTGGGATTTTTAATCGATTTATGTATGATATAATTAACTAACAATCTTGAAAAGCACCAATGGTCTACCCACCCCTTTCCTACTGGATCCTTTAAGGAATGCACTCAAAAATATTGAAAATAAATGGTTCCCATAAGATAAAATGTCAATAAATGTTAAAATTTAAAAATATTATATATATTACATATTTCCCACTCAAATATCATCACATGTCACATGAGTGTAACGTGGGATGGTGATTGAAGAAAGAACATAACAACACACAATGTTGAGCTAATAAATTGTAGTATAAAGAAGAAAATAAATGAAAGTAAACTCATAAATGTGTACATTCACTTACCATTCTGATTTTGAATAAGAGATACACAAAAATAATATCAAATTGATTTCCAATGTCTAAAATAAGAGACAAACTTGAAAAAAAAGAGAAAATGCAATTTTTTAAGAAAAATACATTGTTAACATTAAAATTTTTTCTAATTTGTCACAATCCCATAACTTCTTTTGCTTTGGAAAAATATCTTATAGGAATAAAATTATGATAAAAATATGGAATTTATTAGTAAATAATTGAAGATTTAGATTTTCTAAAAATTTTACTATAAAAGTAATAATTTATTATTTATTTATTAATTTTTTATTATTGACTATCAGAACTTTGGGTATCTTAGTTGAGCAGAGAGAGAGAGAGATAATGTTTTAAACTCAAGGAGGTGTACGTGATGGAGGATTTATTAGAGAACAAATCATAGCTATTTTATGTGCAGCCTAGGCATGGAGTGTATTTAATATTGATTTTTAGCTTTTTGGGATTAAAATGAACTTGTTTAGAAAAAAATAGATGCTAAAAAAAAAGTGTAGTGGAATTTGCCCCAAAATTTTTATCAATAGAGTAAAACTTATGACAAATAACACGTAGGAGTGAAAAGTTGAAAAATTAGGTCTAGAACATTAATTAAAAGATAGTTTAAAAATTCATCATTGAGTTTGAATAAGGTCAACCTGGCTGACTTAGTTGAATAGGGTGTATTTGGTCAGGTGGTTGATTGTGCATTGGTTGGTCGACCTAGTTAGATGTAAGAGTAGATGATATCATATAAGGTGGCTGAATTTGTCATAAATAAATAAAGGTGGCTATAGACATGAAATGTGGATGACTATTTTTGAATTGAATTTGATCAAATAAGTTTTAAAGTTGGTTGATAGTATATGAAGGTGGTCAAATGTATATCATCTGGTTGACATAGTCAAGGTAAGTGGCTGACTACGTTATACCTAGTTGACTTAGAAGGAAAGATGATTCACTGATGTAGCATGATATGATGGCTAAATTAATATGAAATAATAGAATGGGATGATTTAATTATATACATGGCTAACCTAGAAAGAGAATGATGGATAAAAATTAGAACATGTTGATAAAGTAGTTAAGGATATTATCTTCTTGTATTTTTATTTTTTAATGTATATTTGATTATTATTTTGACAATGAAATGATACATGCTTTATTGTTTGATTTTTTTAGATACAACAAAAGCTATGGATATTGGTAGATGAAGTATAGATACTAAATCTACTGGAAAGGTTGACTATAAGAGATTGGGCACATTTGATGATACTAGGGTTTAGTGGGAAAATGTATTTATGATAAATTCCACTAATTATTGAGTTATTCATCATGTTTATAGGATCATGGGAATGATTTAATAATAGTTTCTAATGGGAGGTGGATAGGGATACCATTGAGGTGGGTATCATCTTAGAAGATGTCCATGACTTTTTAGGACTTCTAATTGTGGGCATGCCTATGGTGTGTGATACACAAGATGCATGTTGAGAGGTAATCCTTATACTTATGGGTTATTAGATCAGAGATATATGTTGAAGTGGGCTTAAAATTATGCCTATTTTATGTGTATGTATTATCCATTTTGGATATCTAAATTCCATTATTCGACTTGTGATAGTTCATGTGATCTGTGAAAATTTGAATGAGAAGGTCCCTTTGTATATTATTTCAATTTTATAGTTTATGTTTGATCAAGAAATACTATATGAACTGGGATATGTGATTTGGGTGTAGTTGATGTATGATTTTTATAATATTCTATCATGGTGACAAATGACTATGGGTCCCATTATTTTATTGAGTATCTAGATATATGAGAGATTTCATATGTACTAGCCTATGGGATTATCAAATGTAGTGTATAATGCCTTACCACATGTTTTTAAGTGGATACAAGATCACATGGTACATGTTGAACCATATGCCCTAGTGTTACATAATATCAAACTAGGTTAAATTATTTGGAAACCATATCAGGGCATGACAGATGCTTGGTGATCATGGCCAAATACTTTTTAGGTGTAGGGTTGATTTAGGATCATTATTAACTATGAGTGGTGGGTGGAACCTCACTCAATAACTTGTTTACCAAGGTAATTTAGATTAACACATCTTGAAACATTTATATTAGTCCTAACATATTTAGCATGATCTACAAGAAAGAAACATGGAGTATGAGGTGCATGGATGCCCATAATGGGTCATAATATTCATCCTTTCCAACTTAAGGTATTGATATAATGACATTGACAATAGTGATTGTAATCAAGTAATCTAAGGAAGATGTTAGTATAAATGTTAGTAAGATAAATCAATCAAAAATGCATATAAAACTAGCATTACAAGCCTATATACTTGTGGGAGTAAATAATAAATAAACAAAATAAAAAAATAATTAAAAAAAAAAATCTTTCACCTTCCTTAATAATTTGATTTATTATTTGGCCTAAGAGTGGAATGTGCTCAAGTTTTAGACATTGAGTCTTTGTCAATGGTGTGCATGCATAATATCCCCTTGTTCACCTTGGCAATTGGCTTGTCATGAGTTGATTAGTAAAGCTTCTATTAATAATTATGCATATTAAGTTTGTCTTAAGAATCTTGTTGAAATTCTATGAAGGCCTTACTATTTATAGCATGATTTAAATGATATGGACCATCCATCTTAAGATAAATATGTGCGGTTTAAAATCAATTCAACTTTGAAGACCAATTATAATAAATATTCCAATTAATATTTGGAAGAATTGATCAATAAATAGGTATGGCTCAACATTTCCAATATTTATTGCATTTATGTTTATATTTTACATTTTTAACTTGTGACCACCTATGCCATGATGATTTCACCTTTTAAAATATTTGTTGAATTTATGAATTTATAAAAATAGAAATTAAATAAATTTGATATGGTTTTTTCACTTAATCATTTAATTATTTAAGTGAATTTGATTAGGCTTTTTTAATTTTTTAAAATTTGATTAATTGTCATACATAGTTGGTTGAAAATTTCAATTTTCTAGGTCATAATTTGAATGAAAATGAATCAACCAGAGGTTATCATTGTGTATAGAGTATTACCCCAAATAGGGATACCTTAATGTGATTTAGTGCATTGACATCTAATGTGTAGATTAATTTAGGAATTTTGGTGATTTTTAGGTTTTATGTGCATTTTTTGTTACAAATCAATCTAATGTCCATTTAGACATGGAAGTGGCCAAAAATGAGTTTCTATGTTTTCCTCCTATTTGAGAAGGATATGTAAGACAAATTAAAAATAATGTCTTCTCAAATAATTAAAAATTCATCAAGTCTAATTTTTTAATTTTTGAAAAATTATGTGATGAGAACTATAGGTTGTTATGAGCCAACATGCACAACTGATGCCCTAGAGGGTGATTAATGAGACTTGGATGCCCCATCAAGGGAATAGATGGAAAATAGTGTCATTTAATAGGCCTTAAAAAGAGGAAAATGACACAGTCTAATGGTAATAGAAGTCTAAATAATGTTTTTTTCCTAACAAGGCAAGGTTAATTATTAACACAGTGAGTTTCCCTAGTAGGGCAGTTTTGAGTATGATACAATAATTTTTTCCATAAAAAGGAAGAGTTGATCATTGATCGGTCTAAATAATTTACCTCATCATGTCAAATTATCAAAGGGATGTCACACAATGAGCTTGTAACACATATTTATGATGAGATGGAATAGAAGAATGGTATGAATCCAGGGTACCTAATAGTATGGAGATACACATCCTAACTAGCATGCGATACAACTAAAAATATAGTGTTATCAAATGAGCCTTAGAAAAATACCTAACAATATGGTCAAATTATAAAAATGTTCTAAAAATAAGGAAAAAATAAATGAATGTCTTGAAAAATGGACCATAGAGTCAAAAATAAGACCTCTAAGAATAAAAAGAATGAACTTTAGGAAGTAGGGGTGAAAATTAATTTTTGAAGCTAAATATTCACCCTTAAGGTAATTTTTTTCATTTTCACCCCACCACCTAAGAAATTGGATAATTGATCTTGTGAATAAAAATAAGTGAAATATGGATCAATGACCAGGATGAAAGCAAGTGAGTTACTAGGTTTGTGAACATGGATGACCTTTTCATGATAGGTAGCTAATAAGTGAACCCCTTTTAAGAAAGATTTTCATTAATTACACATTTAAAGTTAGGTTTATGGAAAAAGTGTTGAAGTGACCATTTTTTTTGCATGGAAATGGTGATAACACCTAAATTTAAAAGGTGAAAACACCTTTTTGGTGGAAATAGTTGAATCAACAATTTTACCAAAATAGGTGAAGTCATCATTTTTAAAAAAAAAATGGCAACATCACCCTAAATGATGAAAAATGACTGAATGGTGACTTTATTGTCAAATAAAATGGTGATTTCACTCAAAATAAAAAACTAATAGAAAAATAAGGTAAATTAGGTCAAGCCTCTAGGAGAGAGGGGCACATTGGTCTAAGGCACAAAATAGGTCAGGTAGAATAGGCACAATGATAGGTACTTTCTATATTTTTTTTGATATAGATGTATCACAACACTAATATATTTGTGGTTATAGGAATGGCTTGATGTCCTGATAACATAGGAGTGATGATCGCATTGCTTATGGACTACTCATATCTAGATTGAGGAAATGTGTGTATTCCTAGAGGCCATTGATATGCTAGATGTGGCACACTTTCCTATTATTAGATTCAATTGATCTTACTTTAATGCAATATCTAAGTATTATTATTTAAATACTTCCACCTTCCAATTACTGATAATAGTCACATTAGAGGACAAATGACACATACTAAAGTTACCTATGAGAGGTCAAAGATTATTTTGGATAGACCTAGTACACTAGTAGGTTATGTTGAATGACTTGGTCAGCTATTATGAAATTCCCATGTGACATGAGAAGGTTGATATTTATTTGTTCAATTTTTACATAGAAATTCAACTTGGTAACCTAGTAGCTAAGGAGTTGACACCATCAATACTAATTGATAGGGAGGTTTTAGTTCTAATGGCAATTGTCAATGCCATATTACTACCTAATAAGAGTGGATAATTTTTTCATATGGGCTTCAGAGGAGTGATCAGAGAGATGTTGGATGATATGACTAGGTTTGCATGGGGGCAAATAGTATTGGCCTATTTAAATATATATTTACATATAATGGCTTATTGAGGAAGCTAGAGTGTTAGTGTCATGACTTTGCTCTAATTTTGGTATAGCACCCAATAGGGAAGAGATGGGTATGAGGCCCATAATATCAAGTATCATATGGATGGGCCTAGACATGTGTAAGGTGTAGAGGGAATCATGATAATATCTACCATTATAAATTGATGCTAGACACATTGACAGTCATAGATTTTATTTAGCAGCCCTACTTACCATTACATATTCATTAGAGATTTTATAGATAGTACACTAACTACATGACATCTAGGTGATTTTTTATGGGCAAGTAAACACATATTATAGAGGAGTATATACTAGATCAATTACTATAATAGTTTTGGATGTAGCAAGATGTACTAGCTGATTTGAGATTATTTACACATACTACCCAAGAATCAGTCGAGCTAAACCAATGATATTAAGGAGTACATAAGTAGGAAATTATGGATCAATACCTTAGATTTAATGGGCCTATAAAGGAGGCCCCACAAATGTAGGTGTGACACCAGCCTATGTGATATGATGGGCATAGTTTTGTCCATAGGCATTGATAACACCTCTATTGGCACTATGATAGGTATAGGCTAGATATGGAGAGGCTCATGGCAAAGATTATATAGAGGTGGATCAGGGTAGGGATCATATGGAGGTGGATTGGGGTGGGGATTAGATGAAGGTGGATCAAGTTACATAGTTGTATCTAATACAAGTATGTACTAGTGGTATACATGTAGATCTAGGATAGGTAGGCCATCACAGATGATGAGGGTAGATTGGGACATTACTTGGCTTGAGGAGGATATCACTTCTAGACTATGTTAGATTGAGGTCCTAGAGAGGAGAATAGGTTAGTTATAGGAAAAGGAGACCCTTTGGAATGGCTATATTACTACCCTTTACTTATATATTGACTCATTAAAGATAGAGGTAGTATATATGACATAGGTACATGCATATTTATAGTTTTTTAGAGATTAGGATATAACAAAGAGGGATTAGTCTAGGTCAAGTGTTCAAATCCTATAATTTGAGTGAGATGAGGCATGTGTAATAGGCACATAGGTAGGGTTTTACAAGATTATTTTTGAGAGCCTACAGGCTATGGATGAGACCTCATAATGTTGGTGAGTTTATGAGAGCATGATTCTAAAGGACCAATATTTGAGGTTTGGGATGCAAAAATATTTGGTATTAGGTCCTCCCAATATATATCAAGGATACATAGTGAATCAAATTCACGGTATTCAATTTAGCAACCATCATCACCTCCATCACTAGGGTCACCACATCCACCACCTATAGGACCCATGGATTCATAGAGTTAGAGAAGATATTGTATATCTCCTTGCCATTTTTGTATTTTTACATTATGAATTTTGTATAGTTTTGATGTATATGATATTCATTTTTTGTGAGATACATGCAATTCATAATTTATCTATGGATTTATACATGGATTGATGATATGATTTTGTTACAAATTCGATGTGTTATATTTTATTTACCATGATATGTTTTAGATTAAGGTAAAAATAGGTTTTGAAGGGACCCCGAAACCCTGCACAAGGAGAAAGATAAACCTTAAATCACAACCAGGTTAACACAAGAACCTGATTACAAAAAAGAACCAAAACTAGGTTTTATAGGGACCTGTTACCAACAAATAAGACCAAGAAAAAACAACTGTCACAACACTAATCTGAAAGAAAACCAAATGGAATAGCAATCTTCCAGACCCGTAACCAGCAAACCAAAAAAGTGACCAGTTTACAGCCCCCAAAAATCCAACCAGCTAAAAGGAACTTTGGATGAATCTTTTAAATTCATATTTTTCTTTTTGCATGACCGAAGATTCATATCTAGAGGAGGGACCAAAGGCTTATACTTCTTTCTTCTAACTGCTGTCCAACCATCCTCTACCTTAGCTGCCTCATCAACCCATGCCTCAGAGGACAATGATCTTTGGACACCAGTAGGAAAAAACTCTTTGTGACAGTCAAACACAGTCTGGCTCTTAGAAAGATCCTCTGAAATAGGGGAAGAGACCACCACCTCCTCCTCAGGCTCAGCTGTATCACTAACTACAGCCTCCTCAGAGGCTTCATTTGAATGATTCTCCAGTGATTCCTCTTCATCTTCCGATTCAGATTGCAACCTTTCTTCATTCTCGGTCTCGTATTCTATTGTTGTTTCCAAAGGTTGTTTGTCTATGCTATGTTCAGAGAAATCCTTTGGCCACCAAGAAGGTGAACGTCTGGGATTGGTTTTCCCAGCAACACAGTGAGTAGCAATATGTCCCATCTGGTGACACTTCCTGCACCGAAAAGGGATCCCCTCATAATCCAAGATTTGTGTCCAGGTACCCCTTGGGGAATCAATGCATATCACCTCAGGAAGGCCCTTTGAAACATCCAGATTAACCAGAAATTGTGCACAAGTCGAATGGTGACTCTTCGTACTGTCTTCTTCATATAAAAACTCCCCTATTGCATTTCCAATGGTTTTAAAAACTACCTCTTGCCACAAATGTAACGGAAGATAAGGGAGCCGCACCCATATAGGGATCTTGTTAAAGGATTCTGAGAGAGGATTAAAATCCTTATGCTAAGGTTTGGCCATAAGAGGAAATCTGCCCTGCCAAGAAAAATTATTGTGACACAATATAGACTTCTTATCTTCAGGGCTTTGAAATATTACCATAAAAAAACCCCTGGCGCAAGGCTGGATTTACCATGATATGTTATGGTCTCATGTTTAGATGTGATTAATTTCAAATGTTGATGTTTATTTTCCATTCAAGTATGTATATGTATGGTCTTTCATTTACCGTATGCATGTCCTGTATTTGAAATCTTGGAATGTATTTATGTACTTATGTTTATGACTTGTAATATATGCTTATTTAGAGATGCACATATTTATTAGCACATAGTATAGTCAATTTGATTTGGTTATTATGGGTTTGGTTTTGTTTGGGTATGCTTACTGTGAATAAGGGGAAATATTGCTAGCACCATTGTTTAATAAATCTTTGGCCTGATTTTGTTGTAGCATGTGACATTATGCATCATAATTATAAATAAACCATAATAATGTATTTCCTAATCATGATAAAAACTTAATTTAAATGCAAGTATGAACAAATGAGGTGTAAAATATGATCGATCAAATACCAAGTGAAAATAACATGCAATAAACTAAGTGTACAAATACACACAACTCAAGTAAAATATATAACTAATAAATACTTAAGTGTAAACATAATGTAATAAGATAATTAACAATATACAAGCCTAAAAAATAAACAATTTCCTAAGTAAATGACTAAATCATAGACTAAAGGTAACAAACACATGGATATAATAAACAAACTAATATATTTCAAATATAAACAAACAAACTAATCTATGTCAAATGCAAATAAACAAACTAATATAAGTCAAAATAACCAAAATAATCTAAGGAAATTATAAATAAACAAACTAATCTAAGGTAAATGCAACAAACAATATAATACAAAAAAATAATGAGCTAAAACTACTTAATGAAATTGTTTGTGCATGTGTAAGAGAAGTGTTATGCTTTGTATAAGGTTTCACCTAGGCTATAGGTAACAAAAACATAGGTATGGATATACAAGAATGGATATGGGGAAAAGATTAATAAGGAAGGGGTGGCCAATATGACTCTAAATGCCCTAGGCAAGTTGATGTTACCTAATTAGTACCATGGACAACAAGTCCAACTTGGACTTCAAGCCAAATGTAGTTCTCCTAGCATTGGGAAAAGAAGAAAAATGATGATAAATAAAACTGATTGATTGTAGAGGAAAATAGGAATGGGCTCATAAAACGGTGAGTGTGTGAACCAAAGGGGGTGGCACTCAAAAAAATTAAGAAAAAGAACCCATGAAACTGAAAGAGCATGGTTTAGGCTAAAACCACGTTGAAAGATAAAATACAAGTGTTCACAAAAGAAATAGGTTAGTAATTCATAGTGTTCACTACATCTAAGGATTATAATAAGAATGAGTCATAAAATGGTAAGAGAATAAAACAATATGACTCTCAAAATGAAGAGAGTGTAAGATATAATGACTCACAAAATGGCAAGATAATTTTGAGACAAAAATATAATAAGGAATGATCAATGAAATTGGCAAATGAACTTAATTAAAGATATTATTTGATTTGACCTAAGATGCCCCTTGCACCAAACCCTACCTACATAGTTTGTGTAGACTTTAGGATGATGTAGTTATCCTAGAATGGGAGGGAACACAATCAAGAAATGAGAAAGGAAAATATAAATGGTCATTTTGGGATAAGAGGTTACTACCTAGTAAATTCAATAAACTACACCATTCAAAATAGAGGTAAAATTAATACTAAATAGGATGACAAAGTAAGCAAAAAAAATTTCATTTTAATATCTCTCATGAAAGTTTTAAGTCTTTTTACAAAAATTTTGATTTTTTAATTTATTTTTGGGGTTTTTTAAATTTTAGGTTTTTTGGCATCTCAACTCAATGGAGGATTATGAGATACATAATGGGTTAAATTGAAAAATAGTGAGAGCATTAGCTTAGGTTGCTCATAAAATGGTGGGAGAATTATCTTAGGTAGATTTCTAAATGGTGAGAGCATTGGCTTAGGCTATTATAAAAATGGTGAAAGTGTTGGCTTAAGGTTTCTCACAAAATGACAAGAACATTGTCTTAAGTTACTCACAAAATGATGAGAACATTGGCTTAGGTATCTCACAAAATGGTGAGATCATTGGCTTGGGTAGCTCATAAAATGGCAAGAGAATTAACTTAAAGGTGGCCAATCTAACCTCAAAAAACACTAAGTTCTACTTAAATAGTCCAAATGGACCTCAATCCATTGTATTTCACCCTAAAAATAAGAACTTGACTAAGTAAAAATGATATTTTAAGTAGGCAAATGGCATAAATATAATGGTCTGACAAGGTGTTATGATACAAAACTTGGCAAAAGTGAAGGATGTAATTTCCATGATGAACATCATAATACTCAAAGATACTGTAACCTAAATAAGGCATTTAGTAGTCCCAAGTCTAAATCATCTACTAAGACTACCTCTGAACCCAATAACTAATGTTATATGAAGTACCAATGGATCAAAACCAAGGTTAAAAGGGGTAATGGGATAATAGAAACAAACTAAGTAAAATATGAAAGGCATGATAGGAAAGGAACATGGCATGCTATGAAGACACACTATGACTGAATTAAGAAACTCATAGACAGTACCACATGTCACTCAAGTAAAAAATCACTTGAGATGAATTATGTTCATTAGATCATCAATTTCTTCTCCTTTTAGAATAGCCAACCTATATGCCCCAAAAACATAGTTAGTGATATTGATATAGGACACTAACTGATTAGGCTTAAATTTTCCCTTTTTCTTGTATTAGGCATTGGTGTTTTTTTGGTTTTATTTAATTATAAGATCACCAAGATAAAATTCTCTATGCCTGACATGGTTGTTGTATTGAATGCATAATCAGTTTTAAAATTCTTGAAGGCTATTCAAGGATACCATTCATTTTTCATCCAGTAATTCTAGCTCTTGGAAATGATCTACTCTATAATATTCTTCATCAAGGATATACTTTAGTTAAATGTGTAGATAAGGTAAATAAACCTTGATAAGAAGAATTGATTTAGTACCATAGACTAAGGAATAAGGTGTGGGTCCTATTAGAGTGCATAAATTGGTTTGTTAATCCCAAAGGGCATGGAAAATTTTCAAGTGCCAATCACATCGAACATCATTTATGATCTTCTCAAAGATCTTTACAATGGTTTTTTTAGATGCCTCTGCTTGTTTATTACCTTGAAAGAAGTATGGAATATAAAATGTTGGGTAATATGGTGTTCAAGACCAAGGTATTTGACATCCTTATTTTTGATCTAACCACCATTATTAGATATCAAGTTAGAGGGAATTCCATAATGGCAAATGAGGTGAGATATTCTTTTACTGGTCATGTAAGTTATGGGAATGGCTTCTACCCACTTAGTAAAGTATTTTATGGTGTTAAGGATATGTTTATGGACATAAGAAGATGTAGGTTTAATCTTTCCTATGAGGTATATTCCACACATTGAAAACAACCATGATGTAGTCATTGGTTTTAGTGTTTGATCTAGAGAATTTATCAAATTAGCATGCTTCTAGCATTGTACACAAATTTTAACATATACAGTAGCATCAACATCCATAGTTGGCTAATAATAAATATTATGTAGTAACTTTTTGGAAAGGATGGACCCACTAGTGTGTACGCCACAAACCCCTTTGTTAACTTCCCTCAATGTCCATCAAAACTTCTATGATAAAGTCTAGGTAAAAGTAATGTGTAATGAGAAGGCCTATGGATGAAGGTCTTTTGATTTTTATGAGAAAGGTTAGGTGGGATAACTTTGTCATCAAGGTAATAATATAGTTCAATATATCAATAAGAACTAGGACTAAAAATATCATAAATTATTTTGATGGCCAAAGGTTCATGGGAAGGTGCTAGAAGATTTTCAATAAGGAACTAACAATCTCTAGCCTTATCTATGATCAAGATCATATAACCAATAATTTCCATGGAATCTAATTTTGTACTATTGGTCTAAGGTATATTATCAAATTGAATATGAGCATTTTATTATTTTAGAGTATCTACCATGCCTTTTTAAGGCACAAGTTTCACATCTTTGGTCTAAAATTGGTCAGGTGACCTGATTAATAATAAGCTGAGAATATCCATGAACTAGTCAATGTTTTATACTCCATTGTATCATTAGTTGAAGTCCTAAAATGAGTGTTTTATATTCAACCATGTTATTGGTATAAGAAAAACTAATACAAAAGGACTTGGGAATAAATTCCCCTTGTGGTGTTATGAATAGAAGTCCTACTCCTAATCTATGAGACATAAAGGAAGCATTAAAATAAAGTGTCCACTACTATGTTTTAGGAGGTGCTTCTGCTACAGTCATGATGGACTCACCTAGAAGCCAAAAGTGAGTGGTTGAGTGTCAAAAAGAGGAGCTTCAACAATCTATTCTACAAGTACCTTTCCCTTGATGGCCTTTTTACTAACATATTAAATCACAAATTCACTTAAAAACATGATCCATTTAGCCATACATCTATAAATTTATTTTTGAGAGTATATACTTGAGTGGATATACTTTGGCTATGATGATGCTCTTATTTTTAAGCATGTAGTGGCAGAAATTATAGGCTATGAAGACCATGGCTAAATAAGATTTATCTATTGGCATATAATTGTGCTCATATGAAACCAATTTGTGGCTTAGATATTATACTTCATGTTCTTTTCCTTATTCATCATGATGGGCCAAAAGTGCCCCTAATGTTTAGTTGTAGATAAATAGAGAAATAATGTATTTTTTGATGTGGGTGGTAATAAAATAGGTATATTGGCCAAGCATTCTTTCAAGTGTTCAAAGTCCTTATAAAAATTGGTATTCCATGAAAAGGTGGTGCTACTTTTCAACAAATGGATAAATGGATGGAATTTATCAACCATTTGTGAAATGAATCATATGATGGACTATATATTACCCTAAAAATTGTATAAATACTTGAAATTAGACAAAGGTAGATTCTTATTAATGGCCTTAACATTGGTTATATTGAATTCAATTCCCTTATGAGAGACAATGAAGCCTAGAAATTTTCTTGAAGTGATGCCAAAGACACACTTTTAGGGTTAATCCTAGCTTTGTATTCATGAAGTCTTTCAATAATTATTTAAAATATTGTTGGATGGTTTATATATGTCTTAAATTCACCCAAGATATCATTAACATAGTCTTCAATAATGTCATTCATCATATCATGAAAAATAACTATCATAGCTTTTTGGTATGTTTCCCCAACATTTTTGAGACCAAATAGATTACTTGAGAAAAAATGTTCCCTAAGGAGTGGTGAATGTTGTCTTGTGTTAGTATTTTAGCATGATCCTAATTTGATTATACCTTGAAAATCCATTCATGAGATAAATCATTTCATATCTAAATGTGGATTCCACAATCATGTCAATATTAGGTATAGGAAAGTCATCTTTTGGGTAGGACTTGTTGATGTCATATAAATTGATGCATAATTTGATGCTCTATAGATTTTTGCTAATTAGAACAATGTTTGAGATCCACTCAAGATAGTTTATGAGACAAATTCATCCCACCTCTAAGAGATTTTCTAATTCTTTATTGACTAAAATGGAAATATGAGGATGAATTTTCCTCAACTTATGCTTAATGTCTTGGCATCAAGATGTGTTACAAGATGATGTATAAACAAAAAATGGTCCAAGATAGGCATATCAAAATAGGCCCATGAAAAAATATAAATTAATTCCCTAAGGAGGTCAGTAAAAACTTCATGTTCCTCCTCAGTGAGGGATGCACCTAGTTTTATCCACTTTAGGTTGGATGATGTTCCAATATTAACTTTAGAAGTGTCTTCTACAAGGAGTGTAAAACCAAATTCAAGGAGAGTAAGTAAATAAGTAAACCAGTTGGAAATAACATAATCTATTAGCCTAAATTTTTCATCAAGTTAACCTATATAAGATAAATTAGAATCACTTAATGGTGGCAAGGAACATGTAACAAACACTATAGACACTCTTGGAAAATCTACTCAAAATCCCATTGTTCTTATGCACTGATCTCTAACCCAAATATGATTATGGTATTAGTGGCATACTGAGCTTCATTCAAAGAAAGATGAACATACCCATTTAATAGTGCGTAAAATAGGTTTTCACCAAAAGATTGGTCTCTTTATTTACTATTAACTTGGTCTAAAAGCACCTTAGAAAGGTTTTCACTTCAAGACCTCAATATTTTATTTTATTTTTTTGGTTAAGGAAGTTCATCTTCTTTATAAAATAGGCATTAGGATCCAATGTGATAAAAAACCATTATTTATGATCTCCTAGAGGAATAATATCTCTTAGGCTCATAAACTCACAAATGGCCTCATCATTTTCAAACTCATTTAGTGATATTATGGATACTTGTTGGTCCTAGTTTATGAGTTGAGGATGATGGAGGAAAAGTGAAGACTGATGAATAACATGTGTAATGGTGCATATGACATGAGGGTTAAATAAATTTGTATTGGATAAGTCCTCGTATACACTATAATTATACTCTATCACTATTGGCTTCATCATCACTAGTCATTGGAATACAAACACAAATAAGATACACAGGGTTTCCCCCAAGTGGTTTAAATATGATGCCATAAGTTTTAGATTAAGGTAAAAATAGGTTTTGAAGGGGCCCTAAAACCCTATACATCAGAAGAGAGATAAACCTTAAGCATAACTAGGTATAAAATAGCCTGGAAGAGGCAAAAGCAAGACCAGAATAACTAGGAATCTAAAAATAGCAGTCAAGAGCTGGACAAACTATTATTATTTTTTTTACAAGACCGAAGTTTCATATCTAGAGGGGGGACCAAAGGCTTAGACTTCTTCCTCTTAACTACTGTCCAACCATCCTCTACCTTAGCTGCCTCAGTAACCCAGTCCTCAGAAGGCCATGATCCATGAAGTCCAGGGGGCATCGATGCCTCAGCAAAATCCTTTTGAGAACCAGCCAACTTTTGGCTCCTAGGAGAATCCTTCAAAATAGTTGGAGGGAACACCACCTCCTCAGTATTCAGTTTAGAGAGATCACATGATCCAATCTCCACAGTACCTTCAACAGGATTAGTCTCTAGCAGAGTCTCCCAATTTGATGATTCAGAATGGATACTCTTTTCATTCTCAGTCTCTGAATCAATCACATCTTCCTCGAGTTGTTTAGCAAAATAATGTTCATGATCAGCTTTAGACCACCAAGAAGGTGATCTTCTAGATTTGGATTTCCCTGTAGTACACCGAGCTGCAACGTGCCCCGTCAGGTGACATTTTTTGCATCAAAAAGGTAAACCTTCAAAATCTAACATTTGCGTCCAATAACCCCTAGGGGAGTCCAGACAAATCGCCTCAGGAAGGCCCTTAGAAACATCCACCTCAACCATTAGGCGTACACAGGTCGAATGGTAAAACTTCTTAGTTTCTTCATCCTCAAATAAAAACTCCCTTATAGCATTTCCGATGGTTTTATACACTGATTCATGCCATAGATGTATTGGTAAATTAGGGAGCCGAACCTAGATAGGGATCTTGTTGAAGGTTTCCGTGAGAGGATTGAAATCCATATGCCACTGTTTGACCATAAGAGGGTATTTACCCTGCCATAAAAAATTACTGTTGGACAGAATAGTCCTCCTATCCTTAGAGTTTTGGAATAAAGCTAAAAAAAACCCTTTAACACATGGGTATATTTCCACATTTCCATCAATCAGTGGCAGCCAAGTATTGGAGATCCAGTCATGTAGATCTACAAGAGGGCCAGAAGCCACGAAATTGAAAAATAGCCCCATACTCTGAAAAATATTCTACCTGATTAAAGATTGCTTCAATTGTATCAGGATCTAGATTTACCCTAACAAGATTTAAAGCACTTACTGGTGAAATGCACGACCTCCCAACAGAAGCTTGATGTTTTGCATCATTTATTTTAGCTTCAAAAGCAACCACATCTGCATAAGTTCTTCCCTTTGAACTAGGGATAGAACCAATAATAGGGGATCCTTTTGCTATATTCATAGCTGGAAAAGAACTCCCTTTCGTAGAAGAATGGGCAATCAGGATCCTTTCCCCATTCACTGGTGGAGTCCCTTTCATAGCATAAGCCACGGCCACACCAGCCGCTGGATCAACGGCTACCTGGTTTAGAATTTGGGTTCGCGCTCGTGCACGCCCGCGCTCAGCATTCAAATTCTCCATTCAAATTTCCTCACAAATATTTTAATATGATGCCATAAGTTACTTTGTGTTTGGTCATGGATATAGGCTCAAGAGTGGCTTAATAATTTTGAACCAAGCCTCTACCCTCATAATATTTATTATCCATGATTTAATTAGGGATGGGATAGTTTTTGTTTTGGTAATACTTGGCTTAATCAACATTATAGAGCCATGAATCATCCTCATCAAATGGGTCTTGTTATTAGCTATTGTCTTATGTGAAAAAAATAGTCTCTTGGGCATTAAATTTTTATTTCTTTCACCATTCCATATGAATGAATTTTTCCTTAGGTATTCCATAGGATTTATAGGCCTATGGAATCTTAGATATGTGAAATGAATTGCATGTGAGATATTTACCTAGACCTTTGTCAAAAATAGAAAAGTGATTGGTTATCTTAGGAAGAGGTTCAGATGAAGTAGAGGCAAGGATATTTGGGTCTAGATAGATGGATTTTGGTAATTCATCAAGTACATATTTGAGTTTTTAAGGTGTAGGGTCTAATCCAAAGCAGTAATTTTAGCTCTCATATTTGTCTTCTAAATTCTTGAATAATTGATATGGTTGTAAGTCTATAAACATAATCAATTTCATCATAGAATGGGGAAACTTGATACATTGGTGAAATGTAGAAGATATTGCATGAATCTCATGTATCCATGGTCATCCTAAAAGTAAGTTATATGATAAATATAAATATAGAACATGACAAAAGTGTGTCATGGGTTAGAAGCCCAATGACTATTGGTAAACAAATTTCACCCTATGACTCTCTTTATTAATTATCATAAGCCTTGATAGTAATTATCTCCAACTAAAGGTCAGTTATTGTGTATCCAATATTATTGACTAACCTTGGAGACATAATGTTGAGGCTTGATCCACTATCTATGAGGACATGTTTAACATTATGCTTGGCTATGATAGCTTAAATATATAATGAGTTATTATGTAGAGGGATAAGGGATGACATGTCACTTTGGTTGAAGGTAAGTTGTTGTCTAGGAGATAAGTGTCCTATCAAATATTGGAATTTATCTGACATAATATCATTTAGCACATGGGATATGCTCAAAATCTTGGTAAGGATGTTATTGTGGATTCTATAGGTATGCAAAAAATCTAAGATATATATTTATGCAAGTGTATTTTATAATTGATCCATAATATCATAGGTTTTCTCTTTGGTTTTTAGTAATTGTTTTTATTTTGATTATGATTGGAATTTAGATGGGCTCATTAAAGGTTATGGACCTTGAATGGTAAGTTTAGTACATTAAATTATGATTTCATAATGTAGATTGAGTGATGGGCCACTATAAATAGAATATGGGGGAGAAGGGCCTTGGATGGTAATCCTTGGGTATTGTTGAGATTGGTTGCTAACACATGACAAAGGAGGATTAATAGCATAAGGAGGAGGTTGAATACTATTTGGTAATGGTTATGGATGATTGGCTATATGACTACCCATATATGTCCTAAAACTTGATTGTAGTCATATGTGATAGAATAGTAGGCCCTTTGGTTAGATTGGTCATTTTAACCTTGGTTCCTACCATTATATGGTTATTATTACCATCATTGCTATTTTTATTGTATTGATGGTGGACTTTGATATCATTGATTCTAACTATTAGGATTTCAATATGGAAAATGGTTTTGATAAATACCCAGGTTATGATTAGAATTAGGGGCCCTTTTATATAACTCTATTTCTCTATTTTCTAACATATTCTCAATGAGGTACCTTAATTGCATGCATAAACAAATGAAATGACCTTTGAATTGATGATAGTAAAAAAACTCATGCTCTTTATACTATTTATGGAAAGGAACACCATCAAGGAAAGGCTTTGAAATGGGCCAACTAATCATATGTGGCATCTAGTTTCTAAAATAGTGATTAAATTGGTTATCCAAGGTCACTAGAAACTTTATTTATAGGTGGTCTTCTTCTTATAGTAGGAATTTGTAGAGGAGGAGGTGGGAGTGACTACATAAGTGGATTTGGTTGCATGAATGGTGTTGGTTACATAAGTGGCATTGGTTGAACAAACTATAATTGCATCATTTATATATGGCATGATTTGGTAACTCCATTACCAAAAATGTTCTTTTTTTAATTATAAACTCTAGGATTCTTAGAAGTACTAGCTTGGGCTGGCATAAAAGATTACAATAAATTAGCTTTCGGCTCTAATTTTGGCCTTAATTTGATTTTAGGAGTGTATAATTTTATTATCCCTTTATTGATAAGGGTATTTTCAATTTGTAGGCATTCATTGATAATTTATTCAAATGAGTGATCACACTCATGCTTTAGGTGATAGGATATATCACATTGTAAATTATGGGTAAATATTACTTCCAATTATTTTTTTGGTAAATTATGTGTGAAATGGATAGAAATCACCCTCAATCATTGTAAATAGCTTGATAATATCTCACCACTCCTATATTGATCTTGGCTAAAATCAACCATGGGAATATTATGTTAAATATTATAGGATAAGTGTTGCACAAACTTATTTGATATGTCATTAAAATTAGGCACTTAATTTTTTTAAAGTTGGAGAAGACACTTCAAGGCCTACCCAGCTAGACTGTGAGGAAAAAGGAGAAGTAAATAGATATCACTAAAGGCCACTAGTTGGAAAGTAACATAAAAATTATTTTAGATGTTCTTTTGGGTTACCTTTTCCTTTGTATTTGTTAAATTTTGGCAGCTCAAAACCTAGAGTAAATGGTATTTGAAGCTAGTCCATGTTGAATGGGTATGAACATATTTCATCTAATTTAATTTTTTTCCTTGATATCCTATTTTAAGAGCTAAAATTGCATCCTTCACCTATTGTAATTATTAGGCTAGTGGTGCAAGATGAGGAGTATATGGTTGTGGTTGGGCCATCCAAGGTGGATTACCCTAATTAGGGTAAAATAGAGGAATGGAAAACTAAACAATATTCATTATATTGGTTACCGAACCAATAATACATGTGTTGGTTAGGGTTATATTACTTTTATGGCATGTGTTATTGGTAAAAATTGGGGTTGGGATTTGTAGTGCATCTTTGACTTAGAGGTAACTATGGCCTAAATAAAGGTGTTTGATTTTGGGTAATGAGTTGTCTATGGTGGGTTTGGAGGGGGATTTGTTGATGGTTAGTCAAACCCTATTGTATGAAAGGCACATGTTATTGGTTAAAGGCCTACTATGGAAATTATTTCATGTTAGACACATGTTGTGGATAAGGTATATGTTGTGTGTGAGGTAAATATTGCCTACTAGATATGTTTTGTATATTAGGAACTTATTTTTGGTTAAAAACATGTTTCTTATTGGGTTCTTATTTTAGGATATGCAATTGTTGTTAGTTGGACACACGACACTATTGAATAATAAGGGTACACTATTGATTAGGAAAAAAATGAGGTAGTTGATTTACCACTTGTCATGGTGGCACATTGGTCTACACCTACTTAGGTGGAATGTTTATTAATACTTGCTAGGGAAGAGTGTTAGTTACCACATGATACAGTGGGTTATTAGTTATCACCTATTAAGGTGGAACATTGGTTACCACCTACTATTATGGCATATTTGATGATGATTAATCTCTTACTCATAGTATATTTGAGGAAGAAGATGGTCATAGAGGGATACTTACATTTAATTATGAACTAGATGTACCTGTCCCATTTTAATTAATGTATTTGAAGGAGGGATATGTTATGAAATATTTAGAGGGAGGTTCCTATGTTTATTGGACTTAACTTAGTGCAGATTAAGGAACACCTATGTGTTATCTACCTCATTTTGAAAATGGGATCCTAAAGAATCTAGTGAATGTTATTCAATTATAATAACTCTGAACATGTCTACAAGTGGTGTGGTTTGAGTGAACATATCTTCATGTTCATTGGAAGAGCCTACCAAACTAGTTTATAATCCACTTGATGGAGATAACTCTATAAGTAGTGTACCTAGAATAGTCATGGCATTAAATTTATTATCTAAATCATGGTAAGTTTGATATTCACATTGCACTTACAATAATTAGCAATCACTTTGACCTTTTCATCTATAAAATGTGATAAGTTCTTTGTTATAAATCTATACAAGGGACTGAGTTTGACTAGAGGAGGCCTAATAAAATGGTTGGATAAGAGGTTCATGGCTAGGTGATTTAATCAAACAAGGTAGAATTTCTTGTGAGAAATATTGTGGGAAATATTATGGGAATTTAGCATTGAATTCAACCGATCTAAAAATAATCTCACATTTATGCTCTATGTTGGTAGAAGAATTCATATTATAATGTTTTGCAGGATATTTGTCTTATATTAATTAATTATGCACTCATTTTGTCATTATTTAGTCTCTTTTTTCCTATGTTCATGACTTGTAATAGGCTATAATATAAAGATAATCCAATTTTGGTACCAAGTATGAGAATAATATGAATAGTCATAGACTACACACACACACACACACACACACACACACACACACACACACACACACACACACACACACACACACACACACACACACACACACACACACACACACACACACACACACACACACACACACACACACACCTATGTTTGTAAGAAGAAGAAGGTTCCACTTTTGAAGAGATTGATAAATATTTTTGTGGTTATGGTTACCTATGTGATTTCTTATTATGTTCCTTGCATGAATTCTCCTATGAAATGTTTTGGTTATTTTATGTCTAACTATTATGAATGCATTACTTTAGTATATGTAATATTGTTTGTTCCTAATTCTTTATTAACATGGAATAATTAATGACTACTATGTTTATGTCATCTAAACTCTTATATGAATACAATAAACTATTATGTGCACACAAAGTATATCATAACTATCCCCATCCTTAGCATGTTATGATACTTAAATAACCTTTGATAACAATGGTGATGCTAGCTTGAAACTCCTTTTTAGAGGTAATTATGCTAAGATGGTTACTATGGTAGAGAGATATTGAGATATGTATAGACCAAAGGATAAATAATTTTGTAGAAGAAGAATAAAAAGGGATTGGTCCTACCATACAAAAAATCATTTGAGAGAAAATTTATGGAGAGATTTACAAAAAAATTTGGTGTAAGTTACCTAGATTTTTATTTAACTAGTTAGAATAATTGTAATATTATTGATTTAACCCAAGAATGGCAGAAACTATAATCTAGATTGAAGAAAAGATAGACTGGTTGTAGAGATTGGAAACCAACTGGATAAGAGTAATAGATTATTAGGTTGCTACTATAGTAGATGGATATATAAATAATTTTGTAGTAAAAATATACATATCCTCATAAGCTTTGAAGGACTTGTTCATTAGAGGAATTTGAGGGAAATTTTTATAATGACTACCTCTCCTTGTGAAGATGTTGGTTGTGGATAAAGCCATGGTGCCTACTTTATCCAATATGGAGTAGTTTCATCAAGAGTATGAGGGTGTGCGAAACATGATAGTGAATAATGACTAGATGAGAAGATAAGGATTGAACCTAAATCCATAATGGATACATGAGGGAAGAATATTCAAAAGAAAAGTTTGGATTCAGAACATGAGTTGTGAAAATAGAATAGATGGAGTACATAGAAAAATACCTAGGTAGCTGTGAGTAGAGTTAAGAGTAACAGTAAAATAGATGATGAATGAGAAGGAAGATAAGATGAACACGAAGAAATAGAGTAATAATTAAGGATGAATAAAGATGAGATTAAATAAGAATATGAATGCTAATAGAAAGAAAGAAGAGGTGAAGAGTGACAAGAAGAGATTTTTGAAGATGAAGATGAAAATAATGTATAGGTAGATTAGTTAGATGATAGATGTAGTGCACAACTAAAATAATGGGTATTATTAGAAGAAGGATATGAATTATTAATAAAATAGGTAGAATAAAATAATAAAGTAATCACAAGTTCAAGATTAAAATAAGAAGAGGTCATAGGAAAAAATCATTCACTAGAAGAGCACACATCCCCATAACCCAGTTTTTTATATTCTAGTAGAAGCTTTCAAATAGACAAATAAGAATATTGTATATGGGAAGATCCATTTTAGAACAAGTACATCATTGGGGTAATGAAATTGAATTAAATTTAATTTTTAAGGCTTTGAAGGCCATATGGTTTGTTGAAACCAAAAAGAGAAAAGCACGAAACACAAAAAAATAGAGTTCACAAGTTAATTCTCCTAATGCACAAGTAAATATTCATAGTGAACAAGTAAGATTGCATGGAATGTAACCTCTCCCTATTATAACTACATAGTAGATCCCCTCAACACTAGTTTATAAAATTGGTGATCTAGGAGCATTTATCAACTTTGTGACATATGATGGGTATGCGAACCCTGAACAGTACTTACTAATATGTGAGAAGAGATGGAAGGCTAAGGGTATTATTGATGAGGCTATAAATAAGTTTGAATTTATAAGGGAACTAAATGGAAGAGCACTTGAGTTTATATACCATAGATAAATCACTTAGGCAAGTCTATATTAGGTTAAGGAATGGCTTGTCATAGAATTTAAAATAAAGAGATATACAAGTTAGACTCTTTAAGACCTAAAGGAGATTAGACAAAAGTTACGAGAATCAGTTTGTGACTATGATTTTGGGTTCTTTGATGTTATGAATAAGGTGGAGTTTGCCTTATTATATAATGATAAAAATAAGTGGTTTGTTAAAGGACTACATTATAGGATAAAGTTTACTATAGTGCATACTCAATATGCTACTAAGGCGGATGCTAGAGTTATTGCTCTTCAAGTGGAGAAAATTGAAGACTATGGGAAAGCTCCCATAATGGGTTCTAACATTGAAAATACATTGCAAGATTTTATGAAAATTATGGAACAATATCATGAAGAAGATAAACCTAAGATAAATTTATGGTGTATAGAGTGTGGGAAAGAAGAACATCATAGAAATAATTGTCTTAATATCAAGATAAAGTTCTATGAAATCTATAGAGTAGTAGGGCATGAAACAATGTAGTTCCATCTTTAATAATAGTATGTCGAAATCCCACAGACTTTATATTGTAATTTTTGTAAATCACATAATCAAATTGAAAATAATTGTAGGGCTTAATAAGAGATCAATGAAGATATCACAAAGAATGTATTTGTCATCATTGTGCATCAAGTGTCCTCAAAGAAGTAGATAATTCCAAGACCTGAGTTCGATAAGGGTTATGCAAAATAAGTAGGTCTACAAGGGATTCCCAATTCACCTTAGTGCCAGTCTCAAGGTATGGATGGATAAACCCCTCTTTTGTTGAGTTAAACACCACCATCATCATAATATCAATATAAAACACCTTATAATTTGGAAATGATACAACAACAAACTATTTGGACCCCACTAGTTGGGAAAAAATAATTTTGACTTAGAGATAATAGCAATAGAATCAGCACTATAATACAACATAGTAATAGGGAGGTTATAGAGGAGGTTATTATTCAAATAGAGGAGGATCTAGGGGTGGATACAAAGGGGGTTACCAAGGTGGTAGAGGAAATAATTACCAATTACCTCCTTTGTAATGTTACTTATGTGGAGATTATAATCATGTGCAACACAACTTTCCTTTGAATCCCCAAAGATAATATTATTTTACATATTATAGAGTATATGAGCAACATGAGACAAAAAAATATCTTGTATTTTAATGCGTATGCTAAGGAGGATGCATTTATAAATGTTTTTACAAGACACAAGCATGAAGAGAGAGGATTGTCTCCTCTTAAAATGCCTTGAAACCAAAGAATCCATAAAGTAAAATAGGACAAATACCCAAACCTAGCTATACAAAAGGGGCTCATGTATGAAGTTACATAGATGTTGAAAAATATTCAATAGAAAGACACTATTGAAGGAGATGATACAGAAAAAGATGCCCAAATATATGGTTATATTATGCACATTATACATCAAGATGGATTTTTTACTATGCTAATAGATTTACTGAAGCTTTTAAGTATAGTTTGTAATGAAGAAATCTCTCTAAACATTATAAAATTGCTACATAATTTTTTGGAGTGTGCACAATGAGGGTGACATAATTTAGAAAATATTATTTTGTATGTCAAAATAAATAATCAATGGGATGTAGATGCACAAATCAATTTTAAATTTCTAGGATATGAACTTCAAAATTTTATATTTGACTTTGGTAACATGGTCAACATAATCCCTAGGTCTACATGGGAAACAATTAGACAACCACTTTTAAGTTATATCCTAGTGACTCTAAACTTAGAAAACTATGGAAGATTTGAGCCACTTGGAATATTATAAGATGTTGAGATCAAAGTCAGACTTGAGCTTATGAGAGGACTTTGAAGTCATCAATACAAAGATAGTATCAACTCAGTACCTTACACTGATTGGCAAGAAATGAGCATATGATGGTCAGATGATTATCAATATTGTGAAAAATAAACAAGAGGCACATCATGGAGATAAGATTATTTTCATTCCTATAAATAAGGTACACAAACCCTACATCATTTTAGATGAACCAAACTCTCCAAATGTTGCATAAAAAACTAGATGGATGTAGGTAAACTCTAGAAAGAACCTAAAAGATATATGAACATCCAAGTGCAACTTCTTGTATGATCATATAGACATCAATTACAATCTTTACTCACTCAAACTTTTAAGACATCTAAACAATGAAATCCCAAATTAGTAGTTACTCAACCATTGACACATTAGTTTGTCATAGAGGAATGTGCATCCATGTTTGCTAAGTCCTTTACTCACTTAGAAGTTGATTTTATCTATTAATTAGATGATCATATGAAAGATTATATAGAGCCAACTAGAGAAGGAAATTTTCCTTGGGAAATATCTTTGTCTATCAATGGAGACTTAGATATGCATCTACTCAACTGGTCTTATGGTGATCATGAACTCTGACCTATGAGAATGGTCTTTGTTTATGAGATACAACTTACTTTGTACTATGTGAATGAGGATATCAATAAATTCATTATGTGCCTATAATTTCATCTACCTACCATTATTTATTGGGTTAGTGCCTTGAATTATGATTTGAAAGGAGTTATAGTGACATGATGGAAATTCATAGAGATGATCAGCTCCATTAGGGAGATACATGTGCACTTATGATTAGCAGATTTAAATCACTATATAAATTATAATTAATTAGCCTTTATTTTAGGAAGATGAGTTCCCTAAAATCCATATCCACATATGTGTTGAGATCTATATTGAAGAATGTGTGGCACCAAAGTATCAGATTCACATCTTTCATTACATGCATACCCCTTTACCATCAACACGGTATATGCATCAAGAAAGTAAGAAGGAGATAAAGCATTGGGAATAAGTGCAAAGAAAATTCATACAAATTTTTGTCTTTGAATATGATAATCCTTTTGTTTCATAATGCAATACTAAAAATCAAACATTTTTTATTCCATGGGTGTGCATAAGATTTAAACACCATGATGGAATCTACTACATATAAGAACATATCCTATGATATGAATGCAATATTACAAAGATATAAAGTTGCCAAGATGGAAGAATAATATCTTATGTAGTCATGCCACTGAATATAAGATGAAGAGGAGAAATTGAAGATTTAGATAATGACGGTGATATCAATTTGATTGATTTATTTAAACTTAAATGGCTAATAGAACTAGTAAAGGACCCAATCATAGAACCCATTAAAGAAGATAAGTTATAAAACATACAAATTTTGATATAAGAATGGAAAAAAAATCTATAAGAATCTATTTCTAATAAAAGTGTAATATTTATCAGTAGCCTATTAAAAAGAATGTGAAAAACATCAAAAGTGAGGAGATTCCTAAATTGGCAAATATAGGTGACTATTAGATTGAATCTTAAGTTTTAGAATGTACGAAACTTCTGTAGGATTATCAAGATGTGTTTCCCACTAATTTTTTAGAGGTCAGAGGAGTTTATCCATCCCTAGGTGAAATGTATATCAAACTCAAAGAGTGTGCACAACCCATAAAGAAATGACCATATAAGTTGAATCCAAACATGAAGTTGAAAGTGAAGGTTAAACTAGATAGAATACAAGATGTAGTTATAATATAACCCATAGAAAAGGTAGATTGGGTTAGTCCCATGGTAGTGTAGCACAAGAAAATAGGGGAGATTAGAGTATGTAGTGATTATCAAATTTTGAATGATGCATGTGTGAATGATCCATTTCTAATTCCCTTCATAGATGAAGTTTTGGAATTTGTCTTAGGTCATAAAGTCTACTCTTTTATGGATAGATTCAGTGGCTATCATCAAATAACCATAATATAATATGATAGAGATAAAACAACTTTTACCACATAATGGGAAAATTTTTCATACAATGTAATGGCTTTAGGCCTTAAGAACACACCTACAATTTTTTCTCGAGTAGTGGTGATTGCATTTAAGGATTTCATTCATGAATTTTTGGAAGTCTATCTTAATGATTAGGAAATATTTTTTTGTTTAAATAACACTTGTCTAAGTTTTTCCTCATGTTAGAATATTGTTGATATCTGTGCATTACCCTAAATTTGAAAAAGTGTTTATTTTTTACACTTTTTGGTGTCCTACTAGGTCATGTAGTGTGAAGTGGAGGGATTTTCATGGACTAGGCCAAAATTGTAGTCATTCTTAATATGCATCCACCGATCATCTCCATGGAAGTGAAATATTTTATTAGTCATATAGGTTACTATCAAAATTTTATCAAGGGATATGAATCCATTTCATCTCTATTGGACTATTTACTATGCAAAGGTGTGAAGTTTGTATGGACTTATGAGTTTTAAAAAACCTTCACATAACTAAAGTAGAGGCTAGTCACTATGTTTGTTCTCATCTTTCATAATTGGAGCAAGCTCTTTCATGTTCATGTTAATGCTTTTGGTATCACCGTTGGTATTGTGCTTATGTAACTAACAGATGGTGGACTGGACCACCCCATATATTTTGTAAGCTAAATTTTTTTTGACATAAAAATGAATCACACAATAATTAAAAGAGAGCCACTAACTATAGCATTTTTACTATAAAAATGTTGACACTATCTTCTTACAACACCATTTGAAGTTTTCATAGATCATCAATATCTATGCTACCTTGTCAATAAGCCTATACTCATAAGACGCATTTCAATATGCTTGATGCTCTTTTAAGAATTTTAATTTTACATCAACATAAAACTAGGTAGATGCTCTCCTTTCTCAGTCTAGGGAGGCTGATATTATTATCCCTTTGGAAGAGATTTAGGAGAACCAAAGAAAAAGGGATGGAAAAAACACAAATACCAAGGGAGTAGAAACAAGAAGCAGTAAAAAAGACCAGAAAACTAAGGCGAAACTGCTTGTTATTGCTAGGGATACACTCAGAAAAAGAGATGAACAGCATTGTAAGATGAAACCAGATATTGGCTCTCCTGACAAACCCGAAAGAAGACCCATAAGGAAAATTAGAGAGCTAGAAAGTTTGCAGAATATTGCTGATGGCAGAAAGGCAACTATTCTAGATTTTACCCCTAAAAATAGATAACTAGAGCATCTTGCAGGATTTTAGGGGGTTGCTTATTTAATGGTTTTATGAGGTTATCTTTGTATAACCTATTTTTGTTGCTACTTTTTATTAGGTTTAAGGATGGCTTTTTCTGGGGCATGGTAATGCTTTAACATTTTTGTTCTTGTTAAAGGGTTTCGGGGCCCCTTCAAAACCTATTTTTACCTTAATCTAAAACATAAAACTAGGTAGAGAAAATGTTGGACCAGATCATCTCAGTTGTATCCCAAATGGAGAACCAAAATAACTACAAGAAGACTCTCATAATTCTCATCTCTTTCACATTTTTGTGATCCCCAAAATTTTTGAGGCAATTGCTAATTTATTAGAACAAGGAGTATTCCCTATGCACTACCAAGAAAGAGACAAGAAGTAGTTTGTTACTAAATCTTTTCCATATCTATTATAAATGGGCTCTTTTATCATTTAGGAAAGGATGAAGTATTGAGCAGGGTAGTTATAGAACATGAATGACCATAGCTCTTATAAGAAGCACACCAAGGAATATCAAGAGGTCATTTTTTTGTAGAAGATACTACAAGGAAATTATTACAGAGTAGGTTATGGTGGCTAAAACTTTTCCAAGATGCACATAAAATAACATAACATTATCATATATGGCAATACATGGGTAAGCCACTCCAAAAAGATGAAATTAATTTGTAGCCTTTGTTAGCCAAATAACCTTTTGAATAGTGGAGCATAAATTTTTTAGGACCTATCAATATCCTAAGTAAATGTAATAAAACATGATATATTATCACTATGATATATTACTTTACCAAAAGGGTTGAAGTTACTATGACACCTAGCTATGGTGCGAGGATGCAACAAAGTTTTTTTATGACAATATCATCACAAGGTTTAGATGCCCCATCAATCTTGTTAATGATCAAGGGACAAACTTACTAAATAATACCTTCAAATATCTTACTAAATAATTCATTATTTATCATTATATAATTACTATGTACCATCCACAAGCAAATGACCAAGTTGAAGCTTCTAATAAAGTGTTGGGAAAGATGTTGACAAAGATCTGTGATGTCAAGAGAGATGATTGAGAAGATAATATTCCTATGATTCTTAGGGCATATTTCTCACACTATAATAGGGATACAAGTTTTTAATCCATTCCAATTGGTCTATGGGCTTGAAGTAGTAATGCTAATGGAATACTTGATACCCAATCTGTGCATTATAATGGTCATGAGACTAGAGGATCATGAATCTATCACCAACATGATTCTCAAATTGAATAGGATGGATGATTATTGATGTATATCATCTTGGACATAATAAGTTCATAAGAAAATATAGAGAGCATGGCATGATAGGAATCTGTGCTATAAGGAATTACATAAAGATCAACTAGTTTTATTATATGATAGTCACTTCTAAGCATTTCTAGATAAATTATAGATTAGATGAAAAGGGAATTATATTATTCATGAAATATCATATTAACAAACCATTATTTTTGAGATATATAGGGAACTATTTTGCTAAGGTAGGTGAATGGTTATAGGATTAAGCCCTACCTCTAATAGTCTTAACTGATCTCTTTTTGATAAACGAGTGAGTAATGAGTAAAACTGAGTAGATTAGAATTTTGTATTTCTATATGTTTTCTTGTGTTTTTATATTTTATTTATTTATTTTATTTTATTTATTATTATTATTATTATTATTTTATTTTTTTTATTTTTATTTGTGTGTGTGTGTGTGTGTGTGTGTGTGTGTGTGTGTGTGTTGTGTGTGTGTGTGTGTGTGTGTGTGTGTGTGTGTGTGTGTGTGTGTAAATGATCTCTTCACTCTATTTTGAAACTAGTATAACATATGATAATTATGCATATAATAATTTAGGTACACCATCATTCATGTTAGTAGGAACAAAAGAAAATAATTAAGTCTAAAAAATGTATGTTTAAGTCACATCAGCCAAGATATTCATCATATAATGGTCATCCCCAAGTAGTTAATACTAGATCCAAGGTTCAATTGATATAATCATCATAAATTGGTAGCTAGTAAACATCATTCATTCATCCTCTAGTATGGATAACAAATAACCTAATGATGTATCTCGATGCATGCACTAATGACAAACTACCTTAATTTCTATATTAGATAAGATTTTCCACATCAAGATTTTCATTATTGTCAAATAGATATCTCAAAACATCATTTATATGGAAACCAATAGGCATAAAATCTATAAATGCATAAGGTTTTGAACCAAGTTTGCATTTCATTCTTTCATATATTTTCATGCGTTGAATTTTTAAGAGCTGAGATAATTTCTACTATGTGATTGGAAAAAGTTTTTTATTTTCACTATTCATAAAGCATGGATCATTTTTAAATCATTAGGAGTTTTATAGATGCTCAAAAATAATTAATGGGAATTGATCTTGTATTTTGTCAAAAAAATTCATTGATTCATAGTTGTTTTCTTACCTTTAAGTGATAGAGCAAAAAATTCTTCTAACTAGATCCCATAGATGATGCAAAATTAATGACTCTTACAATCCCACATAAATTCCTAAACATAGACATTAAGCACCTAATTTTCATTCCCACTTTTAATTACTTGGATAATATTGTGATAATCTTGATTAATAGTTATAATGACAATAACATTTACACTAGCCTTGACACCATGATAGTCATCAACACAAAAGCAATGCCCTGAGCTTTGGGCATGCCTATGCAAGGTTATTATATTTCTTCATACAAGACAAGAAAGCCTCCTATATTTTAAGAGGTTATATATATTTATGTTTGGGGGTCCCAAAGAATCCTAATTAAATAAATTCAAGATGAACTAGTGTGCACATTGGTTGAATGCATCACACAAAGATTCTAGTAGACCACTAAGTCTAAAAAGTAGATTCTAAAAAGGGTGGTGGACATTACACATTGAATTATCCACCATAATTATTAGTTTAATTGGACCAAATAATTTTTTTATGAACTACTTATAAACATTGATAAGTGTTTTACAAATTCTAAGTAGACCTTTTAGTACCACTTTCTCATCTTTTTATTATGTTTCACCAAATCAAAGTCCCCTGAAGGAGAGGTATACCCTAACACTGACTACTAGCCAGTGTAGTAATTTTACAACCTAATATGGACACTTGGGCATGTCACCCTATCCCATGAGGTTAAATTCAATACATGGTGGGAAGAGTGTTTAGATCTGATCACCATACATTCTCAAGTGCCATTAAACATCATGAAATACTTGGGACAACATGTTATTTATACCTTGTTGTTAAAAGGTGTGTTCATCCACATTCATGAGATACCAAGGTTTCCATTTGGACTTCTACCATTCTTCATTACCATGGCCATGCATAAGCCAAAATAACCAAGTAAAAAATCCTATGTATCTAGGTGTGCAACACCACTCTAAGCCATACCACCTAGTACACAAATACTTGCAATACAATAACAACAAGAAAGCATAACTTCATAGTAGTATAAAGGAAAGTACATACTCTATATTGATAAATAACCATCATCTCCTCCATTAAAGTATAATATAAGTAGCACTGTAACATAGCTATATGACCATAAGGTGCCCCATATCGTAAGCTTTTATGACCTACCTTAGATGGGAATGGATGATCAGGAAGTTTACCAAGAAATGGTCATAAATGTGGTAGGATATTTATATGATAGGGAGGAGGAGAAGGAGTTAATATTCTATAAGGTAATGAATATGGTCCAATTATGTAGGAAGGTTCCTCCAAGTCTATGGGTGGAACTACCACCATGCTCAACATCCATTATGGTTGACACTATGTGCAAAAAAGTTGAGAAAATGTAGTAATGGGTGTAACCTTCAAACACTTTAATATCCATCAACATCTTTACACCATTACTTAAAAGTCCATTTGAGTCTTTGATGTGTAGAACCAGAACTTGATGAGAGGCTAAGGTTTATCCTACACTTGAAAAATGTACATTCAACAAGACAACCATAATATAGGATGTGTAATCTTCTCTATCTTCAAATTCACCACCACCCAAATGTAGTTTGGTTACTTTGGGGTGAAATAAAGAACATGTTTCTACCTCCATGGTCTAGTTAAGTGATTTTATTCTTTTAAAATAAACCCTAGAGGTCGAAGATATCACACCAAAATAATCTATAATTGAAGAAAAATAAGCTTCATGTAAGGAATCAGTTTGTATAGTATAACAGTAATTTAGAAAAGAGGAAAAACAATATAAGGAGTAGGCCCAACAACATCAAGTTCAACAAGATAGTTAGTAAGGTAAAGAAGTTGAGGCCACACAAAAAGCCCAAGACATAAATTCTGATTAACAAAAGGCTCTTGAGGTGGATAAGAAGGCACAAGAATATGATGATGTAAAAAAGTAGGCACAAGAAGTGCATCAAAATAATATGGACAAAGAGTATAAGAACAAAGACAATGCAATCACTAACAAGGCTAAGTATAAAGAAGATAAGAAATAATAGGACATAATGACATAGGTAAATAAGGTTTTGGAGGATGCCACTCATGCATAGTAGTAAGCTAAAGAAGATGTGAAGAATAAGAAAGAAGAAGAAGATGAATCCTTGTATAAATAATAGGCCTAAGTACAAGAATAATAAGTAAGTGAAACTAAGGCACATGCTAACTTAGAAGGATAGGCACAAGCTTAGGCCAAACAAGTTGAGGCAATTATGCTTGAAGAATAGAAAAAGGAAGAAGAGCATGTGTAAAATCTGGAGGGAGAGGAACAAGAGAAAAAGAAATCTATGAAAGATGAGCTTAATAGGAATACAATAGAAGAAGCTAAGATAAAATAAGACAAATATGTTGTGTAACATGTGAAGCTTATAGAAGAGGTTACAACACGTCAACAAAAAGTTATTGAATAACACCAAGCTAGGTCAGAGTAGCTAAATTAACAATAATAATAACCTATATCCCCAATAGGTGAATAACAATTGGAATTATCTTTGGGAGGATTTTGGCTATGGGACATTCCAACTATGGGTTCTTGATGCACCACCTTCTCACTTCCACTTGTGACCATGGCATGACTAAAATATTTAGTGAGTACAAGAACATTATTATCATTCCCCTTTAGTATTAATCCTCATTATGTGTCTCTAAATTACCATTAAATAAATAAATAGAGGGTGATACAACATTTTAAGAATCTATTGCATATAATACCACCTCTATAGAATAAGAGATTGATCAATCCAAGGTTGATAACATTGAATTGAAGGCCTACCTACATGAAGATACCAAGATTATCTAGGACACTTGTCCTAAAGTTGGTTACTTGAGCAATCAGGGACCAAGTAATGTTAGATAACTAGGGACTCAAGACACTTGTCTCAAAGTTAACCAAGGACTGGTGTTTACCATAAAAACTCCACATATTTGAAACATTAGGGTAAGATGTTATGACTAAGGTTTCCACACTCATAACTCTATTATAGGGATATAAAGGAATGCTTGATGTTGATGTACTTCCATTAGAATAGGTCATACATAGCTTTCTAAAATGAAATCAACAATTGGATACCTCCTTATCTAGTTCTAGTACAAACTTTGCCAAGGCTACCACCACCAAATCAACCATGTCTAGTCATAATAAAACTATGGAGGAGAAGGATGGATCCCTCTAAGAGTCACTCCATGCTAAGGATAATGTGTGGGAAAAGCTCTTTAATTGGTAGAGTCATCTTTTGTGTAGTTCTTTCATCAGTCTCCAAGCTTGATGACATGCAAATAAGATGGAGTAGTAGAGTGGAGAGATTAAAAAAAGGGTCACAAAGACCAAGGTAGCCTTGAGCATAGCTAATTACATAAACCTTAAATTGATCATTAGATATGATGCTCTATAATTTACCTTGCTACAATTGATCCAAAAAGTGATGTTAGACTAGAATGCATACAAAATGGATCTGGATCTTTTCAACAACATAGTTTCCTAGGTTGTTAATATGCTTGCATATAAACCACCTTTGGAGATCCAAAAAATCATCACTTGATTCAAGGATTCACAATCCTATTTTAAAGACTCTTCTATTTAATCATCATCTACATCCATATCATCACCATTAAGATAAGTACTATGTAGAGTACCAATTTTGAAAATTTTGTATAACAGATTATATTAGGGATGATTTAGTAAGACAAGTAGGGTCAAGATGGTTGAAAAACCATAAAGGGAAGCCACCTACTTATGCTAGCCTATTGAAAACCTATAAAGGGTAGTAGGTTGGTGTGCTACTTAGTTGAAAACTCAAAAAGATATCTAAGTAGTGTGTAAGAGGTGAAAACTAGAAATGATGCCTTGAGTGATTACTATGAATATTAATATTCTAATCACTTATTTAGTCTCTGGTCACTTATGTATTCTTAGAGATCCTATAATGTTGTTTTAGGATGAGAGAACATTTTAAAATTTGGGAAAGTGTTGGTAGAAGAATTTAGATTGTAATGATGTTTAGGATATTTGTATGATGTTTATGCTTTATGTACTCATTTTATCATTGTATATTCTCTTATTTCCTATCTTCATGACTTTTAATAGGATATAAAATGAATATAATCCACTTTTGGCACCAAATATGAGAATAATATGAAAATTAATAGAGTGGAAATGTGTGTGTGTGTGTGTGTGTGTGTGTGTGTGTGTGTGTGTGTGTACATATATATATATATATATATATACATATATATATATATACATATATATATATATACATACATATATATATACATATATATATACATACATATATATATATATATATATATATATATATATACATACTTATGTTTATAAGAAGAAAAAAGCTCCACTTTGAAGACACCAATAGATATTTTTCTAGTTATAGTTACCTATGTGATTTATTATTATGTTCATTGCATGCATTCTCATGTGTAATGTTACTTTTTATCTAACTATTTTGAATGCATTATTTTAGTCTATGCAATACTCATTGTTCCTAATTCATTATTAATGTAGAATAATTAATGCTTACTATGTTTATGTCATCTAAAAACCTATATGAATACAATAAAATATTCTTCACACATGAAGTATATCACAACTATCCTCATCCTTAGCTTGTTATGATGCTTTGATAACCTATGCTAACACTCTAAAAGATGGTGATAAAAAAACATGGATCATAACTAGCACTAAATGCTGTGTTCATAAAATATAGTTATTGTTGGACCATTTTTGTACCAGGTAGTACATTGGTAAGGCACTATGTAAAGGGGTCTTGTTATTGCACTAAATAAGGGGGTGTGTTTATGAGGTATTGTGTGAATTGGTCTTTTCCATGCCCTATGTTAGGGTATGAATAAATGGGATACAAAGTTGTCTCATATGATACACTATCACCATAGGGATCATAATCAAAAAGGTCATTTATGATAATGCCCTCATAATCAAGATTATACATAGATCTACTACATGTATACCAAGGAATGGTTAAATATATGTTATTTGTCTTGAGAAAGGTTTGTCTAATTCTTAGAACATTTGGAACTTAGTTTAAAAAGATATTTCCTTGAACACTAAAAAATGGGACTTGATCTAAACTAACATGAAAACACTATTGGTCCTTAGAATAAAATGGTAAAAAAGGAAACGTGAACTTGGTCTTGGCAAAGGTCCATGCCTAAATATAGGTCTAATAAAGTTTGAATATTGAAATGAAATCTTGAACTTGGTATGGTAACATGTGATCTTAAACTAAATTGAAAGCAAACTAGGTCCAGGTCTAAGAATGAAATTGAACTAGGTTTTGGTCTAGGAACATGACATTGGTTTTGGATAATGGACTTGGTCTAGGCACGAAATTGAAACTATTCTCAATTCTAAGGAATTTAGTTCAAAGCAAAAGTTACACTTGGTCTAGATGAAATTAGAAATAAGGTCAAACTCAGTCTTGGTCTAGGAAAATATCTTTAACCAAACTAAATACCAATCCAAATAACAAAATCTAAATACAAGAAGTAAACCACTCAAGCCTAAGTAATAAGCAAGACTCAAGCATAAACTAATTATCCTTAGATTGAAAATTAAAGGTGTATGTAAAAATTATTTTGAGAGGCACTTGGATTTTAACAAAGGATCATATATTTACACGAAGATCATAATATTTTTTAGTAAATAAAGTATGAATGGTTTTTCAATATTTTGGACTAAGACAAATGGTTTTAAATAATTTGGGCAGTATAAAGCTCCCTGGTGCAAATGTGTATGGATTTTTTTAATTTTTGCATAAAAATTTTAGACTCAAAGTAAAATTTAATAATAACACACAAGTACATGCTCCTATATAATAATTGACACAAGGTTACATCATATCCACCAAATTCTATTGATATACCCATTATTGTGAGGAATTAAATTTTAATCCAATAAATAAAAGTGCATGAAGGTAGAGTGTTTATCCCTCCTTTGTCTCTTGATAAATTATACATGGAATGGAAATTAGAGTGAAAAATAAACTTAGAATTGGTAAGATAATCCATGGTAAGTGGGGTCTCTTAATTTAAAACTTTCACATTAGATTTATTAATGATCCACACATATAAAAGAATACTTAGGTGCAATAAAATATCTATCAAGTGGATGAAAAATCATCTAGATTATTATGAGAGGGTCTTATCCCTTTTTAAATTTATTCATCTATCAATTACTTAGTGAAGTTATATGTCTAGAACATGCATACTCTAAGGATCCATTCAACTTATTAGGTTAACTACTCAACCGCTATTTAATCTAATAACGTTCTCAATTTGTATATCTCATAAGATAAGTGGGGTTTGTACAATCTTGGGAGTTGAAACCCTAGGTCAAAATAGCCTTAGAAAACCTATGAGGAGGTGATGAACTCCTACTCTCTAAGCCAAAAAATAAAATAAAAGGGGAGAGAGCTGATTCTGAGTCACCCACATTTAAGAAAATGAGGGGAGAACACACACGACTTGAAATTTAAGATATAAGGAATAAATAGCTTATTTGTGTTTCTAAGTCACCCTAAATAGGGGATATCATATGCATGACTTTTTTAAACAATGCTAAAAATGAAAATGCAAAATAAATGCTTAAGTAAAAGAGTTTTAACACTAAAATGGAAATGTTATTGAAAAACATTGTTTAAAACTTTAGAAATAAAAACTTGAAAGTTATTTGCTTTGATTTTAAATCACTAAACAAAAAATTTGGAAGATTTGAAGTGAAACATGTTTTAATATCAAAACACAAATGTAAAAATGGATTTTTTAGTGCATCAAACTTATTATTTTTACCTTGTACCTTACATTAAAAAATTAGTGGATTCATTTTTTTGGTTAAACTACAAAAGTAAAGAACTTATTTGAAAATTTTGAAGTATCAAGTTTGTGTCTCAAATCAAAGTCACCATTTACCACTCTACTTTGTTGCCATTTTCTTGAAAACAAAAAAAAAACATAGAAGCTGGAAAAGTCACCATTTAGCAGTGGTGAAGTCATCAATTATCATAATCAAAGTCATTGATTTTTGTAAAAAAGTAGAAAATTCATTGATTTCATAAAATATTTATACTTGATAAAGTCATCAATATCTAGGGACAAAGTCACTATTTTCTAGGCTTTTTTGAAATTGTCGATATGCAGGGTCAATGTCATTGATTTCGTGAAAAAAAAAAAAAACTAAAAAGTCACAAGAATCATCAAAGTCACTATTTTCAATGGCGAATTAACTATTTTTGTAAAAAATCAGCCTTGTCACCTATACACAAGTCAAAGTCACCATTTTTTAGGTAAACAAAAAATATGGTAATTTTAGTTTTAAAAACTAGAAATAAGGGAACTAATGAGTTTTATTTTATTTTTAAGAGTCCAAAAGTACTCCTAAGATTAATGTTGGGTATATGATCCCATTGGGCATGCCATTATATAATTAATGAATCCAAAGAAGATATTAGTCTAAACATTAGTAAGATAAATAAATGAAAAACACTTATAATACTAGCATTCCAAGCATAGATACATGGGGGATAAAATAAAAAATAAACAATAGATAGTAAGAAGACAAAATAAATTCTATCACCTTGTTTGATAATTTGATTTACTAGCTAGCCTAAATGTGGAATTTGTTTGGCTTGTGACTATGAGTCTTTGTCAATGATACATGTATATCATCTCCCCTTGTTCACTTTGGAAATTAGCTTGGCATGATTTTATTAGTGAATCTTATCTCAATAATTATGCATAGTAAGTTTGGATTAAGAAGCTTGTTGAAAGTGTGTGAGGACCTTACTATGTATAGTATGACTGAAATGATATGGACCATCCATCTTAAGATCAAGATGTGTAATCCAAAATCATTTAAATATTAGAGACCAATTTCAATAAATATTCCAATTAATATTTGGAATAATGGAGAAATCAATAGGCATGGCTCAACATTTCCAATATTTGTTGCATTTATGTTGATATTTCACATTTTTTACTTTGTGACTACCTATGTCATGATGATGTCACTTTTTCAGATATTTTTTGAATTTATGAATTTATAAAAATAGAAATTAAATAATTTGATATTTATTTTTCACTTAATAATTTAATTGGATTTAATTATTTAAGTGAATATGATTAGGTTTTTTTTAATTTTTAGAATTTAAATAATTGTCATGCACTATTGGTTAAAAATGTCAGTTTCCTAGATCACAATTTGACTAGAAGTGAATTAATGTGAGGTTCTAATTGAGTATAGGGTATTACCCTAAATAGGGACACCTTAACATTATTTAGGGAATTTACATACAATATGCAAATGAATTTGGGAATTTCAATGATTTCTAGGCTTAATGTGTATTATTTGCTAGAAACTGGTCTAATGTCTATTTAGACATGGAAGTGGACAAAAAAGAGTGTCTATAGTGAGGAGATAAAGGAGATATTTTTTTATTTTTATATTAGATACTACAATGAACCACCACAACCATGTAGACAAAGGTGGGCTTTAGTACAGCCATAGATAGAGCCACAACCACAAGGGGACACAACCAAGTAGCCTAGACTAATTTTGTCTATCATGAGGTGGATACGTAGTGGAGTGTATCATGTGCATGTGATTAAACCTAGTTGATATATAAGTTTTTCCCCACCACTGATTCATGAATCATAGGAGATGCTTAGTCATTGTGTAAATGGAGTGACTATTGGTGAGTAAGATATGATTGGTTGTGATTATTTTGATTTGAGATAGATATATGCTAGATATATATGGCTTTGGAGATAATATGTGGTATTTGATGTGGTTTTTAGTTTGATTTTTATAAAGTCTAAAGTGGAAGATACTATATGGGTGACCATGGTAGAGAGATCCCATCAGGATATATCAGATGGCATGATACCTCAGCGTAATATTTTATATATGATTGATCTTGTGGTGCCTTCACTACTTGATTATGGTGGTTAGTTTAGATTGGTTGGTGAGTTAGCTCAGATTTGTAGAGACTATCATATGTAGCTTAGGTAGTATTGCCATAGGAGTTAGTGATGAGGATCTATGATCATGGTAGTCACTAGCTTAGGAGTGAGTTGCACACTTGGATACAACTAGATAATTAGCACACATGAAAGGATATGTGGCCCATTTATAGGGACAAGTAGAGGGTTTATTATCATAAGACAATTCACTACAAAAGACTATTTGTATAGGTTAGTCATAGGCCTCTATGGGTAGTGTATCACTCCCTCGTGATGGACCTCAACCTTAGAGTTGTATTTTGTATTATGATTTTATCATATTACATTATATTAGAATTTTTGAACCATTTATATAGGTTTACGTTATTGATGACTCATAGGTATATGTATTTTATTTATATCACATCTATTTACTATTATATGTTATGAGAAAATTTGTTTATGTATGTTATGTATATTGTTATTTTCTTTCTAGCACATGTGTTAATATGTTATATGATATAAGAAAATGTATAATGTATGTGAGATTATTTTATAGAAAATGTGAGAAAATACATGGTCAAAGAGAATGATAATTAGATAATTTGTAAGTAAAAAAATGAAAAATGTAAAACCAAAATTAATAATGAAAAATAGTTTGTAAAAGGTGTTAAAAGTGAATGAAATGTCAATCATGAAAATGTAAATGACAGTGCCAAAAATGTCAATGTAAATAAGAACACAATTAAAGATGTGAAAATGAATGGAATATTAATGTAAGAAAATAAAATATATGAAAATGGAAAACATATAAATATCAATGTAAAATAAGAACACAAATAAAGATATGTCATGAGAAAGAAAAATATGATAATGTAAGAAATATCAATGTAAAAACACAAAAAAAGATATGTAAATGAAATAAATATCAATGTAAAATTACACATAAAGATATGTAAGTGAAATAAAGATATAAAAAATAAATTTCAATGTGAGAACATAAATAAATAAAATAAAATAAATATAAATGTAAGAGTACAAACAAAGATATATCAAAATGAATGAAATATATGAAAAAGATGACAAACCAAATTCAAGATTTGGGCTAATTTGTAAAGTAAAAGGGTATGACCATTTACATGACATATAGTTATTATAATAGGTGAGGTAATTTTGTGAGGGAGACTTGGTCCTATCTTAGGTTGTATAGTGAAACTCACAAAATTCAAACCAAAGAGGTATAGAATTTAAGGGTGTTTGAAACTCACAAAATTCAAACCAAAGAGGTATAGAATTTAAGGGTGTTTATAATAAATAAGGGTATTTTATGAGGAAGATTTGGTCCTATTCAAGGTCATACACTACAAATCACAAATGGAAAACTAGTGATGTGTGATCAAATATGAAGTGATACATATCAAGGGGAACTATTGAGGATAATAATATGAATATAATAAATGAAAATCATTACATAGGTGTTGTATAAAACCTTAGTATAAATGAGACACACTTAAGCCAATGTGTTAGTGCTAAGAAGTGTTTAAACAACAAAGACCTATGATAATCTAAATAGTATATGTAAAACTTGGGATTAACAAATGAAGTGTCTAAATAATCCCATGAAGGTTGTATATACATGAAAATTAAATGGGCTTACCTTACCATGTCATTCTCCTCATTCCTTAGGACCACTTACAGAGCCATTGGTTTACTGTGAAGATTATGTACTTGCATGAGAAAGTAGGTATCACTAAATAATATAGTGAGACCTCCTATATAGATATACTATCCTAACACACCCTAATGTACATCAAATCTATTAATATTACAACCATGGAGTTTTAGATTCAACTATAATAGGAGGTGCCAAATAAGAATCACACTTTTGATATGATTTTGAATTTGTAATTGCCTTTTGATCATTGAATTTTATTTTATAATTTAGATTTTAAAAATTTATGGTCATTTATATTATTCCTTGATATGGATTTGTATAACCAATCATGAGTGATATAAGTAAAAAACATAAGAGAGATTACACCTTGTTTATAAGAGAGAAGTACTTAAAGATTGTCATCCACAAGTTTCTTAAAATTGACCATAATTAAGTGTGAAATCTCAAGACTAACCATATGTGTGTTTTAAAATGAGAGGATGATATAGGATAAATGAAAATCATAAGAGATCCATTTATGTAATATATATTATAATGATAAGTAAGCTTTTTTGTTTTAGATTAAGGTAAAAATAGGTTTTGAAGGGACCCCAAAACCCTATACAACAAAAAAAGATAAACCTTAAAGCACAGCCGAGTGTCTAAACAACAACCCGAGACCGGAGCAAACCAAACTAGGTTAAACAAGAACCTGAAAACATTAGAAAAGCTGACACTACAGAGCGGACCATCAATAGACAGGAACAGCAACCAACACCCTCCCATACAGAAGAGGATTAAAAAAAATAATTTATTTTTTACACGAACGAAGATTCATATCTAGAGGGGGGACCAAAGGCTTAGACTTCTTCCTCTTAACAGCTGTTCATCCATCCTCTACCTTTGCTGCCTCAATCATCCATACCTCAGAAGACAGTGATCCATGAAGCCCAGGGGGCACAGATGACTCAATAATTTCCTTATGAAGACCAGCCACTGTCTGGATCCTAGGTATTTCCTCTAAAACAGGGGGAGAGACCAAAGCCTCCTCAACAATTGGCTTAGAATGATCATTTTACCCAGTCTCCACAGGACCATCTATGGAATATTTCACCAGCGGATCCTCCTCAATCATCAGCTCAGAATGGATACTATCTTCATTCTCAGAATCAGCCATATTTTCCACAGGTTGTTTAGCCATGTAATGTTCTGAGGAAGCCTCAGACCACCAAGATGATGGTCTTCTAGACTTTGATTTCCTAGCCATATAGCGAGCAGCAATATGACCCGTCAGGTGACACTTTCTGCACCGAAAAGGTATGCCCTCAAAATCCAGCATTTGTGTCCAAGTACCCCATGGGGAATCTAGACATATCGCCTCTGGTAGGCCCTTAGAAACATCCACCTCAACCATTATCCGTGCACAGGTCGAATGGTAACAATCTGAAGTATTTTCATCCACAAAAAATAAATAATCACCTATAGCATTCCTGATAGTTTTAAAAACCGATTCATGCCAAAGATGAATTGGTACATTTGGGAGCCGAACCCAGATAGGAATCTTGTTAAATGTTTCCGTAAGCAGATTAAAATCCATATACCACCATTTGGCCATGCGAGGATATATTCCTTGCCATAAAAAATTACTATTGCTCAAGATTATCCTTCTATCCTCAGTGTTTTGGAAGACAGCTATAAAGAAACCTTTAACGGATGGGAAGATTTCAACATTATCTTCAATAAGTGGCAACCAAGTCTTGGATATCCAGCCATGTAAATCAACAAGAGAGGGCCAAAATCCATGGAAACAAAAAATAGCAGCTTGAGAGGAAAAAACTTCTACCCGTTCAAAGATTTTGTCAACTATTTTAGGATCTATAGTTACCCTACTGGGTTTTAGAGCACTTACTAGCAGTACACGGGATGGCCCAGATGATGCTCGAGTCACAGTTTCATGTAGATCCACTTTGAATGCCGCCACATCCACGAACGTTCTTCCCCCTACTTCAAACTCTGATCCAGAAGCGTAGGCAGAATGCCCAGCCAAAAAATTTCCTCCACCCACAAAAAAGATCTCTTTAGGGGCATTCAGATCCCTCCCTTTGTGAGATAACAACACCCCACCTATTTCAAAAGCCGTAGCCGCGTCGACCACCAGACTAACAGCACCCTTTTTCAAATTTTTGAAAGTCGCGCGCTCAGGAGTTGGCATCGCGCTCAGTCAATTAAGTCAGTTCTTAGGGCATAAGTAAGCTTTTTTGTTGATCACAAGGCAAATATGATATTTTTGGGTGTGGTTTAATATCCATGTCACATAAATAACCACACTATTCAACAAATGAGCTATCATAAGCATGAATTTAAATAAACATCATATTAAAATAGGGGGAATATAATTTTTTTTAAATATATAATGAAATGGGATAAAAGAGCTGAAATTGAATATGTAAAAAGATGAGATTTGTAAATCAAGAACCATGAATATAAATGTAGAAGTGTAAATATTGAGAAGATATTCGTAATAACAAAGATAATTAGTACATAATAAATGTTATAATGAAGTATGAATATCTAAAAACACTCAAGTGAAAATATGAGGCATAATAAAAATAATGTGCTCATAAATAATAATAATATATTTAATGGCATACATCATTAATAACATTAGATAGATCTTATTGTAACTGGAATATATACTTAACCATAGTTTGATATATCTTGATCAAACATTATGTGAGGACTTCCTAATGCATTTTATTTATGGAGAATGTAGGTACATTAGAAGAATAAGGCTGAGCATGTGGTATGTCTTGTCAGAGATAATAAATACAAGGAATTAATGCTACCATGTGATTAAAATCATCAGATCTCTAATATGATGAATGGGGGGGGGAAAGATGAGCCTTTTATAATGAATTAAATTATGTATGCTATTGAGAAAGTGACAATGTAGTCCATGGGAGATCAAAAACTTTTTGTTGTAGTACTCTACACTTGTCTATGTGATGTATATCACAATAATGCTAAAGAAAATAAATATCCCCATGTTTAGGTATATAATTTGGAATTATCTTAGGAGGAGGTAGGTTTTAATAGTAGACTATGTTTTCTCTAGATGAATCATGTCAATGTACTACCAATTTTTTTTTTAAGAAGTAGAGGTATATGTTTTTATGCAATGAAAAAAATACATGAGTCAAGGAGTAATATAATATGGAGGTATAATATATATATTAGAGGTAGATATTGGTGCCTAATGCTATGGTAATAACCTTTGATGTTTATAACAGTCCTTGGCCCAATAACTCACAACCATATAGAATTCCTAATATAGCTCATTTACCCATCATGTATGTAGGGGATATAGATTAAGAAAAGGTAACATGCCATCAATAGTAATATGAATACTAGGATCAAGAGAAAGAGTAGGCTTAGGAGTTGTGGTAGAATATATCCATGCAAGTTGGAATAAAGTGGACAACATCTTAGGAGGGAATAGGCTTGAAGGATAAAAAATTCTAGCAAACCAATATGGTCCTGTCATGGCATGGTCAAGAAGCATACTCCAAAGAGGCTTGGTAGTGACCCAATGAGAAGTAGTGTGTGTGTGTGTGCACTCCATCAGGGAACTATGAAAATTAAGTGAAGAAGAGATAATGTCAGGTGTAGTAAAAGGAGAATGAACTATATGATGTAAATGTAAAATATTTTGTAAAGAATAATGATGTATAAGTACTTATACATATTTATCTTGAGTAAGCTAGCTAAAAATGGGTCATATAATGAATATCCATTATCATAATTTGGATTGTGAAGATCAATAGTGTAATCATTGATTATATTATCGATTTAGGAAGTATGAGGAATGGATTGTTTAGTCTTTGTGGTGGTAATGGGAATATCATCTATTGGTTTTTTACAAGATTGAAGTTGTAGAGAAGGGGGTAATTGAGTATTTATGTGTGAAGGGAGATCAAAAATTTTATTTTTAAACTAATCTCATATGGTTTTTCATCATCAAAATCTAATAGGTCAGGTGGTATATTTCTCACAAGTTTGGGTTAGCTACTATAAACTTTACTAGAGTTAATGGGATAATTAAATCATTGATATTTGTTAAAAGGAATGATAGGTAAAGGTTCAAGAGTGGGTATTTTTAAAATACTACGTTCATGGAATTATTCAAAATTCTAAGGGTTATTTGTCTCATTTAATCTTATAGATATCACTATTTTTAGGAAATTTGACACATTAACATGAAGGTGAGACTATATCTTGCATGTGGTGTGTCCAAGGTCAACTAAGTAAAAGGTTATATGCTAATGAGAAATTGAATATGGTGAACTTAGTGTTAACAGTGATAGGAGGAACTATGATAGGAAGACAAACAAAACCTAGATGAGGCATATGTCTTTGATCATAATGTTGGCATGTAATTTGGGTATATTTAAGGTTACATTCTTAATCGTTAAGTGTTTTAATAAATTCAAAGGGAAGCAACATAAGTGCCAAAACCTTCATTAATCAATGCATGATTGACTTGGACATCACAATTTTGGACATTAATTACTAATGGAGGATCATATATATGAAGAATGATTTCATCAAGAATCATTAGAGTGATAGAAAATTTGAGTGAGAGAGAAGTATCTATAGTTTTATCAATGTGTATGGACATTTATTCACATTTTTTCATGACGTTATCTTCAAACCTAAATAAATTAGATTCTTTCCCCATAAGTGGAGGTTAAGGGATGTTCATTTAGAATAAGTATTACATTAAGTGATCATTATGATGAGGAGAAGTCCTCATGAGTTATAAAAAAGGAGTTTGAGATGGGAGATGATAAAAATTCTATGATAGGGTCTCATTCATCATATCCAGTTAGATCTATGTTAGATAAAGGTGCATAGTGTTGAAGCAAATCCATTGAAGGGGGAGTAGAATTGAATTATATTAATGTTGATAAGGATAATTTTATTTCAATTTATATGATATGGTTTTGAAAAATGTGTCTAACCATTTTAAATTGGGTAATGTCATTAGTTCTTATGAAGATATGGATGTTGTAGGTTTAAGTAATCATAGAATTAGATTTATTTATAGTTGTAGAGGTGGGTAATCTTGAGTTAAGAGAGGTTGATTAAAGGTGAGAAGTATAAGTTATATTAATGGAAAGAGAATTAGTATCCAAATTTATCATTTGATTAGACATATGTGGGATATGATTATGCCATGTTGTGATATTTGTTAAAATCATTGTCACATGTTAAAGTTTTGTAAAGTGAGATACATACGTGTATTGAAAAATAAAAAAATTACAGAAATTATTATAGTTATAATGTGGATAAGTAATGATGTAAGATAATACTCTCCTCATATTATTCATACTGACCACGTTCTCATCATTAATGCATGAACTAGGATCGACATAAGTTTTAACAACATTGGAAGTGGGAGGCTGAGTAGCACCTAATTGATGATTAAGATGAGGATACTTGTAAATAGTGAGATGAGAGTTAGCTTTATTAAAAACATAATGCTTAAGTTTTGTTCCATAAGACTTATATACTACTCCATAATCTTGTTGGCACTCTTGAATTAATTTTTATTGATCAAAATTTGGGCCAAAAACATATTCAAAGGTGTAAAGTTTCTACGTTAGAGACAAGTCTCTTGAGAATAACCCTAACTTGCATGATACCAAAAAAAATTTATGTGGATCATACCAATGTTTGTTAGGGAAAGTTGTGTCAAGATCTAATGGTGAAGGCCTAGGAAGGTACTTTTGAATTTCTACCATGGAAAGTGGTTTGTGAGAATTTACATTATTCACATGGCAATATGTAAAGCTAGTTTATTGAAAAGGATTGGTCAAAAGTGGTTATGAAAGGGTAGTATCATTAGAATCACTTGGGAGGATAGAATTAATAGTGTGTATGAATCATATTTATCAATAAAACCATCATTGGTATCATGTTATTTTTTATATTTTGTAGGCATTAGAGTTCTTGTTGGAGAGTGGGAAGGCTAAAATTGTCTTATGAGAAAGTTTTGACATTTGGCTTGGTATAGGGATTATTCCAAAGATTTTGGAGAGAGATTCCTAACATGATATTTTAATTTATGATGAAGATAATTAGTAAATAAGTGGAAGAGATTGTCATTTGACATGTTATATTCATATTTATTGGATAATTATTTCCATATCTTAATGAACACTTAGGATGTTTTAGATTTTATTTGTTTACAATTTATTTAGTGAGATAAAATATTTTTAAGAAGGTCATTAGTTTGTAATACATTAATTAAATATTCTAAACTACATATAGTATGATATTTGAGTTGATTATACAAATCTAAAGCATCAACTAAAAAAATTCTAGCTAAGAGATTGGTGGTGGCAAAGGTATTGAGATTAATCCAATATTTATACAAGTTTATGAATGCTTTCAAATGCAATTCATGATTAATTATTCCATTATAAGTAATATTAGGGACAATACCACCTATGTCAATATTTATAATTTGAGGAACTAAAGGTTCATTTTTTAAGTGTTTGATAGTCTTGTTAAGAAGTGGGGATTGAGGTATAAGGTTACCTTATGAATTTATAGGGGGAAATTATGATTTTTCACTCCCCATTGAGTTAATTGAGAATAAATTTATAATTTTGAAATTTGGTTTTACATTTTCATCATTTGATTTTCACTATTAGTTTTCAAACTAGCCATTTGTTTCATGTGTTGTAATAAACTTTGATTAGTATTAATAGTGTCTTGAATAGTAGAAGTAATGTGAGATGCATTATTGGTGGCATGAACTAACATGGACACTTTGAGTTAGGTATACTAGAGAAAAGACATATCATGGTAGTCAATATAGTAGGCAAGGTAAAAGAAGTAGTAGAGAAATTTTAAGGTATGGATGATGAAGAAGGCATAAAAGAAGAGAAAGCCGTGGAATAAGTCATAAGTTAAATTGCCCCAAGGCTTGTAGAAAATCTATACATGAGTAAAGGGGAACACTCAAGCTGAGGTCCCATCATGATATTATAGGTTATCATGGGATCCTTACCTTTATGTTGAGGGTTTTCATTAATGAAATGGATCATTTTGGTAGTATATTCAAGATCACTTTCATCCTTGATAATAGGAATTTTTTGAGGATAGTTAAGTGAAACTAGAGTTTTGGAAGAAAATAACCCATAGTTTTTGGTCTAGTGGCCACATGAATATTACTTACATCTAGATTCTATAAAAAACTATAAGGAAGGTGAGAATAAAGATGCTTATGGGGTTAGTGAAATTTATCATATCATCTTGATGTTGAAGTTTAGCTTTGTTAAAAATGTATTACATGATGAAAGGTGAATGTATGACTAGAACTTAAGAAGATGATAAAAAAACTAATAAAAGAAAACTATGTCAGCCACCTAATAGACTAGGTTGACCAAGGAAGCAAAAATAACAATCTATAAAGCTACATAGTTGACTTGGTTAATTCTAAGAGGAAAAAGTAGAGAGATGGAAACCTACTAGGTTAAATTGGTTGACCAGGTTGGAAAAACAAGTGAGAACAAGAGTCTAAAATCATTCTGGGTCAAGTTGGTAAACTTATTTAGATAGACAAGTGAAAACATTAGTATGAACAACCTATTGGGTTGAGTTGGTTGACCTAGTTAGATAGATAGGTGAGAACAACAATATATAAAACCTATTGAATTAAGATGATCGACCTAGTTGGATAGATAGGTAAGAAATTGAGTCCTAAAACCTACCAAGTTTATCTAGTCAACCCAGTTGGATAGATAATAATAAAAATAGTCTATAAAACCTACTAAGTTGATCTAGTCAATTGAGTTAGATAGACATGAAGAAAATAGTCTAAAAAACCTATTGGGTTGAGCTAGTCTTCCTAGTTATACACATAGGATTTTTTTTTGTAAAATGGATCATGTAGTTTTAAAGTAGAGGAAAATAAGTAGAATATAAAATAATAAATCAATATTGGTTGACTTATTATGTTCATACATATTTAACTAAATCAATGTTGGTTAATCTAGTTGAGTCACATATCATAAAAATATGTCAACACTGGTCAAAATAGTTTGAAATAAAAAAGAGAGAAGAAAGCAAAAAGCATAAATAAAAGTGTACAAATAATTAAGTATTTAAGAAGTATCCAAAAATAAGATTGTGAAGATGATCTAGAAGGATTGATTGGTTTGTAGGCTCCCAAATATACTTGATTTTCCATTGGATAGTGATGCCCCAATGTTTTAGATTGATAACTATGGAGTATTATGCATTGCACATAGCCGACTAAATCTAGTTTTCAAGGGTAAAATGGAAGTAACTTGTCAATGATAATTGCTAACTAATGATCCATAAGATCAAATAAATGGCTGAATTTCTAAGGTTTAATATAAAGGGAAATCCAAGATGTTTTTGAAATATTATGAGGTATGTGGAAACTAATTTAATGTTTAGCTTTGTACTATGGATATGAGTATTAGGGTAAGAATATAATACCATGTTATCTATGAATAATAATAAAAATGTTGTAAATAGATTATTATGTATCCCTTTATGATAGTATCTAAGTATTTTTAAAATTACCAATACATATTTTTTGAGGAAATCAAGACAAAGTGAAAACAAAGGAAAAAATCAAGTGGCAAAAAATCAATTTGAAAATTTTAAAAGTAAATAAATAGATAATCAACTCTTTTTAAATCAAAAGTGAGATTAATTACTATGAAAATAAAGTGAATCACCTTGCTTATGCTAAAAATAAAGCACGTAGAATAAGGTTAACCAGGCTGATCTATTTGAGAAAACATAATAGAATAAGGTTGATGCCGGTCAACATAGTCTATTGTAAAAACATTCCAAAACAAACTAGGTCAGCCAGGTCAACTTAATTTGTTGGTAAGATAACCAGACATAGAAATACATTGGCCATGTCAACTTAGTTGACTATGTGATATAGTTTTAATAGAGCTAAAAATGGAAAGAACAATATGGAAATCTAGGGTCCTAAGTAATTTTATTGAAAAAATAAAATAAAAAACTGAAATAATTGACAAATTTGAAGTACTAAGTTGGTTAGAAGGAACTTGATAATATAACAAGGTTGACCAGGTTGACTCAGTTGTCTAAATCTAAAATTTGAAGATTGTATAAAATAAAATGGGTTGACCAACATGCTCTAGTTTAATTAAGATAAAAACTAAAAAAATATAAAAAAAAATGAACTGGGTCGACTGACATAACCTAGTTGATCATAAATAAAAACTTGTAGATAGATAAAAAAAATATGGGTCAATTAACATGACAATGTTTACTAAAGATCTAGAATATATAGATATAGAATAAGAGTAGGTTGACTAATGCAACCTAGTTGACCATAAATTAAAAATTTAAAATACAAAGGTTAGATTCATGATAGGTTCACTAGAATGTATACAATAAATTAAGATAGATATATAAATTATCCTAATTATTAAATACAATCTTGGAGAAGGTAATCAACTAACATCTATTGTAAAAATTTGTATATTGGGAGTATGACCAAATATGATCTACTAAACCTAACAAAGGGAGCACTTATCACACAACACTAAAAGAGAGGGTTCCAAAGCCTATATGCAAATAATATTATGTAATAAATCTAGCTAGGCATTCTAAATATATAAAAATAAATCTAATATAGTGTTATCAATTCTTGTAAAAAAATGGGCATTGGATTAAAACAAATAAAACAAATAAGGGATCATGTTAGGCAAATGGGGGCCTAAATCACCTAAGATGAATATGGAAAAAAAATAAAACCATATAGCTATATAATTTTAAGTATAAAGGTAATCTAAACAAGTAATTATACATTTAAAACCTATTAATTTGTGTAATATTTATCCATTAAATGAAATAATAAAAATTAGAAATACTTACCTTTGAGTGAACTTGTCGAGTCTAAATCTCCCCCTTGGCCAATGTCACATCTTGATTTCTCTTTGAGCTAAAAAAAACCTATTTGATCCTTGGATTATTATTTTTTTGGTTGATTGTCTATTTTTTTTAATCAAGATTTATGTCATATGTTGATTATGGGATAGTTCTATGTTACTTAATTTACATGATTGGTTTTTTAAGAGATAGTTGTACTTATATGCTCTAAACATTATGCCCATGTTTGTTAATTATACAACATTATTTTATAGATATATTTGTGTTTTAGGCTAACTACCTTCATTTTTATGAGGTGGATGCAAGATAGATCCATACCTCAAAGTGTGATGGAGGGAGAGCATCATCAAAGAGGGTGATGTAGATGGAGACATTGAGGGATGACAAAGAGAGAAACTAAAAACTCATCCACACACCATAATAGTTTAGCATGATTTATGTACATTTATTGAGTTAGATAGTTGTATCATGTTTAGTGTTACTTTAATTTAGGTGATTGTTAATATGATTTCTTGTGTGATATTGATTGTTGTTGATGATCATGTTGATTTGTTTGTGTGATTTCACTAATCTGGTTGTCATACATAACTTATCTTGTATGATGTTATTGTTTGGTTGAATGAGTGAATCCATACAAGTTTTACTTGCCTCACTTATTTATTGGGTATAGATGTGATATTATGTATGCATTGCTATAGTAAGTTGTAGATGTATTCTATTGTTGTTACTTGATCTAATGATTAAGGTGATAATAATATTTAGAAGAATATTGTTATTTATAATAATTATATATCTTAATGTCAAAAAGATATCAATATCATTATTTGAAAATGTATTTATATTTGATTTAGTGTTGACCAAGGGTTTAATATTCATATATAATAAATAATGATTATATTTTTAAATGATTAGGTAAATTCATTGAGTTTTACAAAGTGTTGATTATTAATAAGCAATAGTCAATAAGTTATATTATTGACCTACTAAACTAACCAGCTAGTTAAAAGGTTGAATTATTTTTTGATGGTAATTATGTTTAAATATACTTAATACTATTATTGATGGCCTAGTTTATTTTTGAAGATAGTCTACATGCCCTTGAATTATATAATGATTGAGACTTTCATATAAGTCTAGATTTTTGTGAAGTCAATGTTGACATGCATAGTTTAAAGGTGATAATATAAAGTTATTTTATTTTATTAATGAAGGAATATTAGATATTATTAGGGTTAACCTAGATTTGAGTGAGTGTTAAACATACCAGTTGAGAAAGAGCTTTGTTTGGTTTGCATGGGAAACACCTAGTTGACTATTAGTTGGTTAATCATGGTAGAATATTTTGAGAGTACTATCAAATGCAATGAGCATACATATGAATAAAATTATGAAAGAGATGTTATGGAGGAAATGGATGGAATATAGAGTATTTAAAGAGGAAATGGTTCAAGATTAAAAAATAAGGAGAACTCAAATGATTGACATTATCTCGAGAGATTGCATAACTATGTTAGTTTATTTTAAGATTTCTATGTTTTACTATGATGATTCTAGTGATAAAAATATTGAAGGGTTTTAGTTTTAGTATAGATTAAAAAATATTTAGTGGGATAAATTATGGGCCCTATGGATGGCTTGGCCATCCAAAAAATCCATCATATAACTAAAAACCTAGTAAATAACCATAGTTGTGAACCCTCTTATTTTGCACACTAGGAATTTTGCATAAACCCTATTAGGGATGGATCTAATTCTCTATTGTGTCTAAAATTTTAAACTTGATTAATAATTTAAATAAACCCTATGTAATTTAGGTGTGATAAAAAAACCTAGGCAAAGAAAAAGGGTTTACAATTATTTAATAGAGGATATATATGATTTCAATTAAGATTGTTCTTTAATTTATTATTCTAAGGCTATGGGACTTGTTGAGGATTTTTATTTTATTTTTTTAATATATTGATGGTTTCATTGATTTTAAAGGTTTTTGAATATCATTGATGTCCTATAGATGTTCTTATGATGTTGCACAGTGAGTGTTCATGATGACATTGAGCATGGCTTGATAGTCTTTGAGTTTTGTATGAGGTCTTAGCTCATTAATATGTTAAGAGAGTTTTTAAAGGAGGTTTAATATTATAATGAGTCTTAAAGTGCATATACATTAGCTAGACATCTACATTAGAGTGAATCTATATTATAATGAGTCTTAGAGTGCATGAATATGATGATATGGATGTATATGATGTTGAAGTTATGAAATAAAATGTTATATAATATTAAAAAAAGGTGTTGAGTTAGTCATATGACTATCATAGTGAGCCAAATTGGTAAGTTCCTCTTTAGTAGTCCTCTCATAGACCTAGTCTTAAGATCTTAGGTGGGAAAATGAGGTATCATGATCAAGTTTGGAGGATTGTGAGCTCATGTGAGCATGTATTAAGGTTTTAAATGATGTTTAAAGAATTTTTATGTAGTTTGAGGTCTTGATTTGAAGGAGAATTAATGAAAATGAGTTTGAAGGTCTTTTGTGTGTGCAGAATGAAGGAATGAAGACTTGAAAAGGAATTTCTCATGTTTGTTGGCATGAATGACTATTTCATGGCTATCTAATATCTTAGGGAAATATGTAAAATGGTCCTAAATTTTTTTCCAAGCATTAGGAGTTGGTTTTAGGGGTAAATTTTTATGAACAAATGTTAAGAATGGAAACTAGTATAAAACCCTTATAGTGACCCAATGGTGAATATTTTATTTTTGAGTGCTCATAATATATTGATCAAGATATTTTTATGGTTGGATCATATATAATAATATGTTAGTTACCTTTAGGTGGAATTGAGTGTTCAAGAGAGTGAGTGGAAGCTATATGAAACCCCTTATTTCTTGAAAATCTGATATAATAAGTAGGGTTGACTAAGTCAAAGTTACACAATAAATGGAGGTTTAATATTTTAATTTATATTTTTTTCCCATTTAGGTTTATGAGTTGTTATATATATATATATATATATATTTATGAGTTGTATATGTATATATATATATGTATATATATATATATGTATATATATATATATATATATATATATATATATATATATATATAAATTATTTATGAGTTAAAAATTAATGTTGAAAGATGGCCAATAGATAGTAGGCCTAGTAAAGCAGTTTAGTGCAAATATAAACAAAGATGAGTAGAAGGTTAGTATAAAATTATCATGGAGTAATGCTTATAAGTTCATGGAGGAGTGATTTGGATATTTTATGACATGTACATATGTTTTAAATATCTTTATGATTATTAGTGATGGTCAAATTAGTTAAGCCAAAATGACCTATTTGAATGAGTTAAGAGTGTGTGTAGTAAGGTTTTTTAATGGGTCAGCAAGTTGAATTATTACAATAATATGATGATGTTTTTGTATCTAATAATTATATATATGAATAATATGAAAATACACATGTATAAATACTTGTTTATTGTATCTATATAGGTTTTGGAATGCATGTTCACCATGAATAGTTTACAAGGTAGAATGATAGTTCTAAGTAAGTGAGAATGATGAGTTGGAGGATCTATGCACTTAGCTAATGTATATAATTGATATTATATTGTGTTTTTTATGGATTAAAATACCTATCTATTCCTAATATAAGTTTTAGATCAAAATTAATAGGTTTTAATATGGAAACCAAAATGGCTTATACAGCTGTGTAAGGACTGTGAAAGAGAAGATCAACAAATTGGTCTACAACACTAATAGTTGACACTAGATATTGTGATATATCAATTAGAGGATGTTATAGAGATCACATAGAAAACATTATGTGAATATGTATAGTTTTAAGTTTCCTTATAGGATTTAAAAATAACATTCATCATGATGATGTTGATAGGCTTGTTGGCAATTCTGTGTAGTCATCTAGCAGAGATGAGTTTGAGGTTATTTTCCTAGAGTTGAAGAATATAATACATATTAATATGTTATGTAGGTCTCAAAGGTTAATTTTAATGTATTATTTTTCATGTAAATTCATTATGAAAGTGTGGAGAGTCAATTGTTCATGACTGGGTTTTAGAGCATTTAAATAGTTCTAAGTGAGCATATTGAAATGATTAGTTTGAGGTATTTTTCCCAAAATTATGAAATATAATGAACTTGGTGTTGAACCTGAGGTCATATATGTTTTATAAATTTTATTTTTTTATTTTTTTATGTGAAAATGTTTAGTATATGCTTGATATTCTCAAGACAAACTTTCTGGTAGTGACAAGGGTTATTTGTGATTAGGCCTAATGGCATGGTTCAAGGAATCAAATAAGATAAATGGTGTTGGGGACCTAAATGGATGTTATAAAGGGTATATTTGAGCTATTTTTTAAGTTTTTCATTCATTTTTATATGATCTCCTTAAGTTTTAATAAGGCTAAGTTTAACGTGTTTCTTGAGATTGACCTAGTGTATTAGGTCTCTAAGTAGTCCTACGAAGAGAAGGTGGTCTAAGTGAGTTTGGCCGACCTAATGGTGATATTAATATTATTTTTAACATGTTATTTGACCAATTTTAAGAATAATCAAAGAGTGTAAATTTTTGTGGCCAACTAAGGCATGTGCAAGCAAGAGTCTTGTATGTATATAAGGCATAATAGGCTTATTTAGGTGTGTAAGAGTGATGAGAGTGCAAGTGAATAAAATAACACCTTGAGGAGTAGAATTAGGTAATGTAGACCATAATGTAGGAATAAAGGATAAGTCATGAATATTCATCAGAAGTTTTGAATATTATGAGCAAGATCACATGACCTAATCAAGTTATATGAGGGTTATTTGAGCAAAGTAGAAGAAGGGTAGATTTACTTATTTGAAGAGGTAGTTTGAGAGTGTTAAAGGAGTGATCTTGTGTTGATTTAGATACCATAAAATTTTAATCAGCTATGTATTCTTGATGTATGACATTGGATATAGCATATAAAGAGATAAATAAGAGGTCACCATTTGTTGATTGAGCAACAAGGTGTTATGAAGGTGATCAAGTTTGTCTTGGCTAAGTTGGTGCTTAGTCAAGAGGGAGTGGGATCTACCTTATAGTTTGGTGCTTGTATAATTTTATTTGAATTTATTTGAGTTTTTTTTAGTCACATATGGGGTGGTTACCTCCTTGCAAGTTGTATCTTGATAAATTCCTAGTTGAGTTGGTGCATGACTAGTGAGGGGTTGGTGCTCCTTGTGGGGTTGGTGCCTCACTAAATATTGATTCATGGTTTTATTGGACTATAGTCCAAGATATTTTTCAATTGGTTTTATCCCCTATGAGGGTTTATGAAATATATCTTATGTTCATGTGTTGATAGCTTGCTTCATGTTTATGTGATTGCTTCTCTATGTACTGCTTGATCACTATATTGGTTTGAAAGGTTAATGAATATTAAGTGAAAAGATATGATTATTTTAAATACAATGATTCACCCCCATCATTAGTTCCTATGCTTCCAATAATTGGTATCATATAAGTTCATTTGGATAAGTCTTGATATTATGAAGGTGATATTAGAACCACAAGATGTCTAAGCTTGTGAAGGTGAGTTGCAAGATTAATATGTTTATTAGCTTGTGGAAGAAGAAATATTGGTGGATTCTTGTTGAGTCTTGGAAGATTTTTTATGAAAATAAGATACATACATACATACATACATATTATATATATATAGATTATACACATACATACATACATACATACATACTCATATATATATATATATATATATATATATATATATATATATATATAATTTGAAAATAACTAAGAATTATAGTTGTTTGTATGACCTAGGTCATGGTTGAGGTTTTCATACAATACTACATGATGAGACAATGAGAAGATAGGTTGAATTAGTTAATATGTTTGAAAGTATTCTTGAGGTCACAAAAGTATTTCCAAGGTGGTATACAAGGTTTATCTTAGTATGGATGATGGTTCAATATATTGGTTAGATTTGTCAATTTCAAGTGAACCAAGGTGTGCATGGTGATAGGGGATATGTGTGTGAGATGATTTAGAAATCCAAGAAGCTTGTTTTGTTGTGGTTAGGTGAAAAGAGTGATTTAGGTAATTAAGGTGATATAGGATGTTATGAGGGTTCCCTAGTTGTTTTTTTGAGGTTATAATGCCTCTAATGATCCTTTAGAGAGTTACAAAATGTCATTCTAGCTTAAGATGAAATAGACCATCATTAAACATCTTGAAGGTATGAAGATACCACTTTGTACATTTATTGCATATACTTGGAAAGTCAAATATAGTAAAAGGGTTTCATGAAGGTGTTTTTTATAGTTCCAAGATCCTTACCTACAATTTTTATATCCTGATTTATTATACAGATCAAATTATGAGCTTCCAAAGTTGGACCTATGTGCAGTAATGTGCTAGAGGTAGTCAATTTTATGCTTCAACAAATGGTCATTGGGCATACAAAAAATATAACCATTGGGTTTGAATTCAAATGATTGGGCATGAGTTTTTGAGACTTGATAGCATTATTTTTCCTATATAATCCATGGAATAGGTCAAAACATGGTGTAAAAAGCAAAGATGAAGTAGTCTTTCTACAAATTATCCTCAAAGTGATTTATTGCGGGACAAAGTCAAAGTTTGTTGACTATGTTTTTTCTTAGAGAATTTGGGTTGACTAAAGTGGGTTTAGGACCTCTTTATTAGTATTAAATTGGTGATTTTAGTGTTAGATGATGTTTCTACCTCATTTTGGTCTTGTTCCATGCATTAAGGAAGTTATGAAAGTGTGCCTTTATGTAAGAAAATTTCAATGAAAGAGGATTTTGCTTAAGGTCTATGTGTTTTTGGCAAAAATAGAGTGACTTGATGAGTGTTATGGAGCTTTTAGTCACTTTGGATGGATGATCAAAGTTATTGGATGTGTTCTTAAGGTATTAAATCTCATGTTAGTACTTTTAAATGATCAGATTGATCCTAACTATGAATAACTAGCCCAAAGACATGATGAATAGGGGTATGAGGGTTTCAAGACTTCTAGTGTTTATAAGCCCTAATGTGAATATTCATGGTGAAAATGAATCTTATTTGACATATAGAGATTAGTGGAGTGTTAGATGGATTTTTTGTAATGTTTCCTAAATTAGTTATCATATTTTTAATGCTTCTTTGATTGCAAGGTGATGTATAAGTAGAAAAGACAGAACGAGTGGTATGAGAGTTGAGGATTGGTTTATAAGACCAATGCATTTGAAGGTAGAAAGTGTTGATCATGTGATCCATGGTATGGAGTTGGTTCTAATAGTGATATTAAAATTTGGTTGTGCCCTAAAGGTGAGAAAAACAATTTTGAAGGTGATCATTCCTATAACATGACAAGTTTATAGTGATCTTGAAGAATGTTGAAGTGTTGTTTCACTAGAGGTTGTGTCATGAGTTGAAATGTTCTTTTGATGTCAAGATGAACTCATAAGGTCATAACGAGATATATTTTCATATTGTGAATTATTTTAATATGTTTAGAGGATTAAATAAAATATAAGTTATATGTTGTTCTTAAAAATACCTATTTGACCATATGTTTCCTTGAAGATGTTATGAAGTGACCTAAGCCATGATGGATTGAGAAGCTTGCGAAGAAGTAAATATGAACAAAGGGGAAGATTGTTGGTTATATGGTTAATCTAGGTCTAAGGATAAATAGTATTGTTAGAGATGACTCTTTGTCATTAATTTCAAATGGGGAGAAATATTTGATTAGGAGAAATACCTGTTTGGGGAGATCCAGCTTGAGGAGATCTGAGAATGATCTATTATGTTAGATTAATTTGCCATCAATGACCAAGGGGGATATTATTGAGGTTTTTTCCTATTGGTGTGTTTAATACATTTATGTTTTAATTTATTTAAAAGGTAAATTTGATTATCATTAATGTCCCAAAGATCTTCTTATGATGTTTCATGGTGAGTGCTGATGATGACATTGATCATGGATTGATAGTCTTTGAGTTCTATATGAGGTCTTGGCACATTTTTGTGGTGTAACAAGATCATGAATCTATTAAGAGAATGTATAAAGGTGGTTTTACATGATAATGAGTCTTAGAGTGTATCTCCAGTGGTAAGAAGGTCTTAAAGTGGTATGGTGCCTAGTACGTTTGTGTGAATGGACTTGTTCTTGAGCATGAATATGGCTTGTAAAGGAATAAATATGATGATACATATGTATATGAGATTAAATTTGTGCCATAAAGTCTTATATAATATGAGAAATGTGTTGAGTTAGTCACATGACTCTCAGAGTGAACCAAAGGTGTAAGTTCCTCTTTAGTGGTCCTCTCATGGACGTAGTCTTAAGACCCTAGGTGGCAAAATGAGGTATCATGATCAATTTTAAAGGCTTGTGAGATCATGTGATAATTTTTTGATATTTTAAATTATGTTGATGTAGTTTTAGGTCCTGATTTGAAGGAGAAAACATGAAAATGAGTTTGAAGGTCTTTTATGTGTAGAATGAAGAGATGAAGACCCGAGAAGGACTTTCTCATGCTTGTTAGCATGTGTGACTATTGGATGAGTATATTATATATTAGGTATATATGTAAATGGGTCCTAAAATTATTTTTCAATAATTAGGATTTTGTTTTATGGGTAGATTTCTATGAACAAACATTAAGAATGGAAACCAATCTAAAACCCTTATAGTGACTTGATGGTGAATATTTTATTTTTCAGTAACCAAAATATATTTGTAAGGATATTTTTATGATTTTAACATGTATATAACTCTTAAAATTACCTATAAGTGTCATTTAGTGTGAAAGAGAGTGAGTGGAATCTATAAAAAATCCCTTATTTCTTAGAAATTTGATATAACAAGAAGGGTTGACTAAGTCAAAGTTTTAAAATGAATGGGCATTGAAGCTCATGACTTATATTTTGTGAACGTGTAGTTTTATGAGTTTTTATTATATCTTAAAGCTTAAAAATTTATGTTGCAATATGGATAGTCACTAGTAGGCCTGGTAAAGTAGTTTAGTGTAAATCTAGGCAAAGATGAATTGAAGGTTCTTATCAAATTATCATGAAAGATTAATGATTATAAGTGCATGAAGTAGTGGTTTGGTGATTTTATGAAATTTAAATATGTTTTAGATATATTTTTTATAATTATTGATGGTGAAACTACTTAAGTTAAAACAACTTATCTAAGTGAGTTAAGACTATGTGTAGTAAGGTTTTGTAATGGGTCTACAAGTTGAATTATTGCAATAAGATCATGATTTAATTTATATAAGATAGTGATATATAGGTCTCATAGTATCACACACATGTATAAATACTTATTTATTATGTTTACATAGGTGTTGGAATGCATGTTCACCATGACTTGTTCACAAGGCAAAATGATAATTTTGAGTAAGTAGGTGAGAGAGATGAGTTAGAGGATCTATGCACTTATATGATGCATATAATCAATATTATATACGTTTTTATTACCTAAAATACTTATAAATTAATTATATAAGGTTTAGATTCACATTAAAATGTTGTAATATAGAAACCAAAATGGCTTATCTAGTTGTGTAAGGATCGTGAAAAAGAAGATCAATAAATTGGTATGCAAGACCAAGAGTTAAAACTATATATATATATATATATATATATATATATATATATATATATATTAGAGGATGATATATAGAATATAATAACTATTTATGTGAATATGTATTCTTGTAAGTGTCTTTACATGAGTTAAAAATAACATTCATCATGATTATTTTGACAGGCTTGTTGGTAGTTCTATGTAGTCATCTAGTAGAGATGAGTTTGAGGTGATTTTCATAGATTTGAATAATATATTGTATATGAATATATTATTTAGGTCTCAATGTTTCATGTGAATTTATTATTATTCATGAAAAGTGTCTATGCAAGTGTGGAGAGTTAATTATTCATGACTGGGTGTTAGAGCATTCAAATAGTTTTGAGTGAGCATATATAAATGATTAGTTTAAGGTATTTTACACTATTTGATGAAATATAATGGAATAAGTGTTGAAATTGAGGTCATTTAGGTTTTGTCCATGTTATTTTTTTATTGGGTTATGTGTTAAATTTTATTTTATGTTTCAAATTCTCAAGATAGACTTTCTAACAGTGATAAGGGTTATTTGTGAGTATGCCTAATGTCATGATTCAAGGAGTAAAATAACATAATTGGTGTTAGGGAAATAGATGGATGTTATAAGTGGTATATTTTAGGTATTTTTTAAGTTTCTAATCTGTGTGTGTAGTCTAATTTAGTTTCAATAAGGCTAAGTGTAATGTGTTACTTGAGATAGACCTAATGCATTAGGTCTCTAAGTAGGCCTAAGAAGAGAAGGTGGTATAAGTGAGTTTGGATGACCTAATGGTGGTAATATTATTGTTTTTAATGTGTTATTTGATCCTTATTAAGGATAATCAAAGAGTGGAATTTTTTTTGGTCAACCAAGGTATGTGCAATAAATAATCTTGTATTTATACAAGGCATAATAGGCCTACTTGGGTGTGTAATAAGGATGAGAGTACAAGCGAATAGAAGAGAAAATTGAAGATTAGAAGGAGATAATGTAGAAAATAAAAGAGGAGTATAATATAAGTCATGAATATCCATAAATTTTTTTGATTATGATGAGCAAGCTCATATGACCTAATCAATCCATATGAGGGTTATTTAAGCAAAGTAGAAGAAGGGAATATTTGATTATTTGAAGAGGCAGTTTGAGAGTTTTAAAGGAGTGATATTGTGTTGATTTAGAGACTATAAAATTGCATTAGATATGTGTTCTTGATTTATTATAGTGGATATATCAGATATATATTTGAAAAATAGGTCACCATCTATTGATTGAGTAATAAGGTGTTGTGAAGGTGATCATGTTTATCTTGACTGAGTAGTCAAGAGGGAGTGGGATATACCTTATAATTTGGTGCTTGAAGAAGTGTTCTTGAATTGGATGAGTTGGTTCTGAGTCACTTAGGGGATAGGTGCCTCCTTGAAATTTATATCTTGCTAAAGGCTTAGTTAAGTTGGTGCTTAACTAGTGAAGGGTTGGTGCTCCTTGTGGGGTTGGTGCCTCACTAAATCTTGATTCATGGTTTCATATGACTGTAGTCCAAGCTATGTTTTAGTGAGTTTTATTCTCCATGAGGTTTTACTACATATATCTTGTTTTCATGTGTTGATATTTTGATTCATGTCTATGTGATTACTTCTCTATGCACTGCTTGATCACTATATTGGTTTGAAAGGTTAATGAATGTTAAGTGAAAAGAAATGATTTTTTAAAGACACCGATTCACCTCCCCCCTCTTAGTATTTATGCTTCCAATAAGAATTAGTTAAATAAAACTAAAATTTGGTAGGAATAAAATACAATCAATTTAAATCTTAGATATAAGCATCCACTATTTATTGAAGTTATTTAGATGTATACAAATTAAATTTGGATTATTCTTTTATTAATTCATATTATAGATATATATTTATATATTTACATATGTAAGGGTGTGTATATACACCCTACAAAACCTTGACAACCTAAAGTATATATACACATAAAATTATACACATATACACCTAGGGTTAATTTTAGTGGGGCTACAATAAAAAATACTTGGAGGTTCCTAGGCAAATTAGATTTATAATGGTTGTGAATCAGTTTGGAAGGTGATTAATTATACATGTAAACCAAGTGATGGAATAGGTTAAATAAGATTTTATGAATGAAAAACTTTGATAAATGTAAATATTATTAAATATTTGGATTCCTCTTGAAATATTATGTAATTTTAAAAACAAATCATTATAATCAGAGTTTGTATGCAAAAGTTACAGCCTTGGGAAGTTGGCTAATTGATAGTGTACTTATTGATGGACATTCACATGATGCTAAAAATTGTCTGAATGATGCTAATGGGTGTCAACACCTGATTATGGTCATCCACATGATATATATGTCCATCCAAATGATGTAGATGGTCATCAACATGATGCATACATTCATCCACATGATGGAGATAGGCATCCACATGATGCATATAAACATCCACATGATGAATATGGCCATCCACATGATACAGATGGTCATTGGCATATGTAGATGACTACAAGCATATGTAAATGGTTACTAGTATATGTAGATGACCATTAGCATATGCATATATGTATATGGGAATCAACATATATATATGAATGTAGACATATACATATATGTATATGGCCACTAGCATATGTAGACAACCATCGATATATGGAAATAATCATCTACATATATGATGTGAGGTAAATTTAGCTAGATTTACTTTAGAGGTATCGGTAAAATACATTTATATGAATGAAATCATTTTAAACATATGGTGATCTAACCCTAAAAATTAAATTACATCCAAAAACTTTAGGTGATTCTAAGCTCTTCATTACAACAAAAATTTGCCAAATGTAGATTTATAAGATTGAAATATTCATGAATTAACAAAGACTCACCACTAAAATTTTCCCTGCATACACATACACACACAAATATGACATTATATTTATAAGGGACCTATAATGATGTCCATAATGACTATAAGTTGAAAAAAGCTATGAATAGCATGAGAGTCAACTAGATTTTATAAATGATTGAATTCAGGTATGTAGTCAATTAAATGAATTAATGTATTTATATAATCTCTATATATAGTGACTATATAAACAAAATTCATTGGGATTTATAGATAATAGATTTTATTATGATAATGAAATGATTTGGGAAAAATAGAGTTTGTGAGATCTAAGATTTTTTATTCTTATGATACATATTATAAATACATACATAGTTACCAATTAACTGAGTCAAATATTTGACAAATTATGTTATATTTTATATGCAATTACCTATGTATACAAAGTTAACATATAAGTTTATTATAGAAGCCTCAATTCTTAGTAAAAATTGTAGACTTAACATATAATGAATAGATATAAAATATAGGCTATGTCTTTCAATTTAAAAATAATGAGTAAATCCTTGTTAGTTGTGTTTGAATTGATAACTAGAATAAATTACAATTCTATGCATATTTTGGTCAAACCACTAAAGTAAGAATTGTTTGGTTATGAATTTTAAGATGAAACAATACAGATATAATGTGTTCCAATAGAATAAATGATAATCTAAAAAATGAGGATAATACACCTTATGCACACTTTTAATGTTTATTAAATGGGTTATTGATAATAAATTATGTGTTTATTATGTGTACATAAAGGTATGTAATACACATGTGATTTGATGATTATATAGTAAATCTAAAATTGTATTCCATATAGAGATGCTTATACGTTGTTCAAGTTTGTAACCAGTATTTTACATAACAAAGAAATATGGATGCTTGTTATGTGTTTGATGTTTCAGCTAAAACCTTAAAATAATTAATTTAAAATTTTAAATATAGATCTTTTGAAGTTTTAAAATAATTGGCTTATTGTTATATTTGTGAAATATGAACAAGAATTAAGTTGTGTTTAATATTTGAAAAGTTGATGAAACAAATTTTTAAGTTACATATTGATATTTAATAACTTGTAGTTTAGATATGATTCTTACTCGGGTGGTATATTTTATATTGAGGACTATAGTTGGTTATATTTATTATTCTATAATTAATTAGAGGATCTTAGATTCATTATATTTCAATTTATGGAATAAATGTATGTAAATGATATTTCCATACTTTACATATTTTATCTACTAAGAGGGAATATTCTATTTGAATATATTAGTTTTTATATTATTATATATAATTAAATAAATTTCAAATTTATGACACCAAATAATTAGTGAGACAGGTTCCACTGGCTTAATTATCACCATCAATGCAAGATGAGGTGAAATCCAATTGAGTGGTGTGTATAAAAATGATTGATCCTAGAGATCAATAACTATTAAAATATTTGACAAAAGTAATGTTTATAGTTAAACATTTTCATTTCATATGTTGGTATAGTTTTCCTATTTGAGTGATATCATGTTAGAACAGATTTATTTATGGTACACATTATGTATTAGATATCTACAACACATGGGTTATAATTTATCACTCTAGATTCCCATACTATCATTATCTAACCATCCATGAAGGGAGGTCTATTTCCTTATTGGGAGATGGTGTAGGGGATCTATGGTCTATGGTTGGTTTGGAAAAGTACTTGGATGATGCTCTTGCTCTTAGATGGAGTACTACACAAGATGTACACTTGAGATTATAGATTGATACTTGAGTCATGGAGATTCATGCTCAAGGGAACTCTGTATCATGTATTATTATTTGAGATATTATTTATTACTAAAAACTATAATATTTATTCATTGTACTACTATAGTAGTGGTTGTAATGTTTTATCATCCATGGCTAAATTTGTATAATTTCATTTATGATTTAGATGTAATATTTATTATTTATTCAACATTGTTCATGATTGTTATATATGTTCATGGTGATCCTTAGCTAAGTGTATTATCTATAAACTTTGTGGTTAACTAAATGAATGCAATTATTTAAATATCACTAATTAGATTTCTCATGATGAAATCTGTAAGATGAATATGTGTAATTAATTTTTAAATTTTTTTTATTATATTCTAGTAAAACCTAGTGGGGTTATTACATTATGGTATCAGATCTAAGACTCAAAATCTAAGACTTAATATGTCAACTAACACAAATTTATTCTCTTATTAAAAATTAATAACAATGGTGTGCTCTAGACTAGGAGGTGATTCCTGGGGTACTTAGAATACCCATAAGCCATGGAAAATTTTAAGCGAGATTGAAATTAGTTTACCATTAAGCAAGCTACCAAAGTTAGACCAAATCCTTGTAGTTACCACCCATGCAAGAGACTACTGGATCTGGATGAATAATCTGGTCCCTTGTTGGTTAAGAGACTGGCAATCTTTGTTCTCCTTTTGTTAATAATATTAGAATAGAAAGTGCATGGCCATAAAGAACCTCAATAAAGCTTAGGAGGAACCATAAAGAACAAAATTTGAAGTAGAAACATCCTCAAGAGTAGAGGCATGATGAAGTGCCACATGATGCGAGAGCTTGAGTAGGTATAGAGTTAGTGAAGGATATGAAAAAGGTAAATCCACCCAAGTTTGATGGAAATATATTCGGTGATGAAGCTGAATAATGGATGATAGAAATGGATAAATATTTTGAGATACAAAATTAATTTTAAGTCATGAAATTAGTTTGGGGATATTATCATCCTTATGGTGAAGTAATAATTTGGTGGGCAAATAAAAATCTTGAGATGAACCTCGACTCAACCACTACCACTTGGGAATAGTTTGTGACATTATTTAAGTCATGATGTCTTCCACATTTGTACTTCAATTAAAATCTTACTAATTTTTATAATATTAAGTAATAAGACTTATTGGTAAATTAATACTAAGAACAATTCACCAAGCTCCTTGAGTATGTACCTCAGTATCAAGCAAATGAGAGGTTTAGGATTAGTAAATTCATCATGGGATTAAAACCCCAAATTTGTTATGAATTAGATGTGCATGGTCCATCTAACATGGGTTAGGTGTTGGAGAAGCAGGTCAAGTAGGAATATAAATTAAAATATCTTTCCGAAGTTAGAGATAAATACAAAAAAATTTGAAAGTTATAAACCAATTTTTAAAAAGAAAAATTAGAAGAGGAGTGGAGACTACGTCAGTTCAAGAATCAGAATGCCAAGTTTAGTAGTGGTTTAGATAACATGAAACTTGGTAATGGTTTCAAGTTTGGTTTCTATAGACACCTAAAACTGGCCACAGATAACTTCCAACTAGGATTTTGACCAATTCCCACCCAAAATGTACAATTTGACCTAAAACCACTAAAACACACTAAATGATGTGAAACTAGTATATTAAAATGCCAATTTTGGCCAGGGTATCCCTAAATGGGGCAATGCAGTTTATGGGCTAGCTAACTTTGATCAGATCATTTCAAGTCAAAATGCCAATTTTACACCTAGGTGCTCTAGATTGATTTTTCTTATCAAATCTCTTACACAAGATATGCACCTTTGTTATTTATTGTTGGTAACATCCTAAATGTGATAATGAATCCAATTCATCTAACATTGAATTCTAATTTTAATCCAATTGAATTTTGTACCAATAACAAGGCATTCTAATTAATTTGAGTAATTTGTGCATAAAGTGCTTAAACATGATTAAGAGCTAATTAAACCAAATTAGAGACTAATCAAGAATTCCATGGAAACTTGTTGAATACTTGTTTTTAGAAATGAATATTAAATATCTACATGATCAAGTGATATCATTTCTTTGGAAGACATCCCTAGGCCATAAATGCTACAAATATTAGGATTCATGCCCTCCATGCCTCATTAATGCCTTCCATGATGCCCTCCATGCCTCTTAATTAGCCCTTATTCAAATTTCATGATGAGGATAATTATAAACTTAATTCCAAAAATTTAATTAATCCTCAACCACACATCTCAATCTCAGGATGGATGGTTCAGGTTGATTCTAGACATTCTCAAAAAATTATAAATAGAGAGGCCATGGACTTGAATTTTAAGTCTTGATAATGCAAAGTTATAATGCACAAATTATTCCAAAAGCCATTGAAACTAGTGCTACCATGACAAATTGATTCCAATCCAAGCCAAGACATAAGCCACAGGTGCCAAGGAGAGATGGAGGTAGCCAAGCTTCCATTGCCAAGGACTTCATGAGAATAAGCTGAGCAAGCCACTACAACAAGCATTTTAGAGAATCCACGGAAGGTAAAAGAGGGTTTATTTTGCATTTTAGTTGTGTGTTTTATTCATGTTTATTAACTAAGCTCTCCCTAGTGTTTAGGCGTAGAGATGTTATGCTAGTTAGTGTGCTTCTTTCATTTTGTTTTCATTTTGAAACTAACATGATACTAACCATCTTCTCTTGAGTCAATTCCTAGTTCACAGTTTCAAAGGAAACCAATAGTCTGAAAAGAAAGGACTAATTGGAGGTTGCTTCATATATGGAGGTGACCATTAATATTGAGAGTGTCATAAATTAAAGTCAAGTAATAAGGGTTTTATTGCTTATAAAGGTACATTCCAATAGTGTATTCATGTAATTATTGATAATTGTTATGTTAAGTATAAAGATTTTCCCATAGAATTGTTAGGTATTTTGTTTGATCATCAAGTTTCTATTTGAATTTACATGGGAGCTATAGAATGTTTCATTATTATTATAATGCTTAGTAAATTATCTAGAAAAGCTAGATTTATGGAAAATGTGTGGTCGGTATAGTATGAGAATGTGTCAAAGGTCAATGTTGATAAGCGTTTAATCAAAGATGAGATTAGGTTTCCTTAATTCACTATAGTAGTGGATATTTTTGCAACACTATTGGGGTCATATGATGTGATCCTATGAGTCAATTGGCTTTCAAAGAAGAAATCCAAGGTTGAGTGTTATCTGAAAAAGGTTAAGTGTCAAGTTGATTTAAAAAATTAGACATAACTTCAAAGCGAGAGAAAGGAGTTGAAGCCAAGGAATATTTATGAAGTTCAATTCAAGAAAGATAAAAATAAGGGATGCCATACATTTATCATTAAGATAAATGATATGGAGGAATATAAGGAACCATCTATTAAGGATTATCCTTTTTTAAGGAATTTTTAGAATTTATTCCCAAAGGAATTAACTAGATTGCCACCCAAGTATGAGTTGTATTTCTTGGTTGATATCATACTTGGATCAAAAACATAATCTAAGGAATCATATAGGATGATGACCACCAAATTAGTTGAGTTAAAGACTAAATTTAGGAGTTGTTGTCAAAAGGACTGATTTGATCAAGTGTGTCACCTGAGCTGAACCAATTGTTTTCACCAAGAATAAGGATGGTACTCTTCACCTGTGTATTTACTATAGGATGTTAAATAAGGTGAAAATTAAGAACATATATCTACTACCTCATATTTATGATCTCTTTGATCAAATTCTAGGGTCAACAATCTTTCCTAAGATTGATCTTAAATCAAGGTATCATTAATTTAGAATTGGTTACAAGGATATTTTGAAAATAATGTACAAAACTCTATGTGTGTACTACAAGTTCACAGTGTTACCATTTGGGTTAAAAAATACTCCAATAACATTTATTAATCTTATGAATAGTGTTTTTAGAGATTATATGGATCATTTTGTTTTGGTCTTTCTATATGACATCCTCATTTATTCTAAAGATGAGAAAGAACACTTGTAGCATCTAGAAATAGTTTTGAAGTATTTGTTAAAGCACAGGTTGTATGGAAAATTGTCTAAGTGTGAATTTTTCCAAAATAAAGTATATTATTTGGTACATATTATATCTAAATATGGTATTTCATTGGATCCAATAAATATAAGATCCATAATGGAGTGTCTAGCACCAAATAATGTGTATGAGGTAAGGAGTTTCGTGGGATTAACAGGCTATTACAGGAAATTCATTTTGAATTTATTTAAGATAGATAATATAATTAAATTTATTCATCAAAAGAATTAGAGTCTTGTTTATATATAAAAGTGTGAAATATCCTTTTAGGAACTAAAAGGAGTCTTATTTTAGCATTAGTGCTAAGAGTTCTCGATCCTAATGGTCAATTCTCAAAAATAATTGATGCATCTGCGGATAGACTTGAAGGAGTCATTATGAAAGATGGCTTAGTGGTAGCCTATGAGTCTAAGAAAATTAAGCCTTATGAGGTGAATTATGACCCTCATGACCTAAAACTTGCAACAATTATTCATGTTTTTCAAGTTTAGAGGCATTATATATTATTGAAACTATTTATCCTCAAGACTAATAACTTGGGAATCAAGTACATATTCATCCAACCAAATATGAATAATCATCAAAGATGATGGTTAGAGTTTTTATTTGATCATTATTTTGATATTAATTATATCAAATTCAATGATAACATAGTAGCTGATGATATAAGATTTAGGATGTACATAACAATTATGGCTACCATCAAGAGTAGTTTTTGAGATCAGGTAGTCAAATTGTTACTAGGATATGAATTTTATGATTAGGTTAAGAAAGCACTGTTTGATAAATCTCAAAATCCTAGGTATAATGGATTAAAAATAGAGAGTGGTGGTATTTTGTGGTACAATGATAGAATGTATGTACCTACTAGAGAGAATTTGAGGAGGACAATGCTAAAGGAACTACACAATGCCCCATATTTAGGACATCTAAGATTAACCAAGTTTAGAGTTGATCTTAGACCAATCTATTTATGGAGAGGAATAAAGAGAAATGAAATAAATTTTGTATCTCATTATCCATAATATCAGTTTGTAAAATTTGAACATGTGTATCCAATTAGATTGTTGCATCAATATGTTATGCTCTTGGTTGTAGTTGACAAACTAACTAGGGTAGCCTAGTTTGTACTAGATAACTTAATAGATGATGAACCTATAATTGTAAAGAGATTGATGAAATAGGAGTATATATTATATAGTTCTATAGATAAGATCATTTTGGATCAAGATATGAGGATGAATTCTAAGTTTTGGCTGACTATAAATTTAGCTCTATGTACATAGTTAAATTTTAGCACTACTTATCACCCACAAATAGATGGACAAACATAGTGATTTAACCATGTTTTATAAGATATCATTCACATGTATTTCATGGATCAAAAATATAAGTGGGAGGATTACCTTCCATTCATTGAGGTTGATTACAAAAAATCATATCAATCAACATTGAAAATGGCTCCATTTTAGGCATTGTATAGAAGGAGGTGTAGAACACCAATCAGTTGGGATAAGTTAGAAGATAGGGTAGAATTTAGACCTGAGATTCTTCCATAAATGGAAAATTAAGTTAGAATAATTAGGTAGAGGTTGGTTGAGGCCAATGATATACAAAAAAAATTATGTTGATATGAAGAGAATAATAAGGTAGTTTTTTGTAGTGATAAAGTGTTTCTATAGGTTAAGCCTCATAAAAGCTCTATTAAATTTGGGAAGTCTATGAAACTTTCATAAATATATGTAGGAACCTTTTAGGTTTTTGAAGTGATAAATCCTATACTTTATAGGCCTGTATTGCCACCATCTCTATCTCTTTTGCATAATCTATTCCATATGTCTTATCTTAAAAAGTATGTTGTTGATCCTTCACATGTGTTGGATTGGAATGTTTTTTAGGTGGGTTGGTTATGGTGTAATAAATAAAAATAATTGACACTCAAAAATTTAGTTTTCATAATCGAGAAGAGTCATAGTGTAAGGTCTATAAGGATCATTATTATGAATATAGTGCCACTTAGGAAGATTATGATTAATTTTTCAAGGTGTTTCCACATTTGTTTTCTTGATTTTATCTAAATATTATATATCTATGTCTATGTCTATGTGTGTGTGTGTGTGTGTGTGTGTGTGTGTGTGTGTGTGTATAGACATAGATATATAATATTTAGATATATGTATGTATATATGTATATATATATATATATATGTATGTATATATATATATGCATATGCATACGTATATATATATATATATATATATATATATACATATATATACATATATATACATATATATACATATATATACATATATATACATATACATATATATATACATATATATATATATATACATATATATATATGATGTGTGTGTGTGTGTTATTGAATAATATTTAAATTTAGAATTTGTGTTTGACTAAATGTCATCGAGATAATGACCATCTTTATGTGGAAGAATGTCACATCCCAATTTCTCTCCAAGCTAAAGAAAACCTATTTGATCTATGGATTATTATGCTTATTAATTGATTAACTATTATTGGATTAAGATTTATGTCAAATGTTGATTATAGGATAGTTATGTGTTACTAAATTTACATGATTGGTTAGCTATGAGATAGATTTACTTTTATACTTTGTACATTATGATCATATTTGTTAATTATACAATGTTATCTTATGGATATATTTTTGTTTTGGACTAATTACCTTCATTGTTGTGAGGTGATGTAGGATAGATCCATCCCTTAGAGTGTGATAGAGAGAGAGCATCATCAAAGAGGGTGGTGTAGATGGAGATGTTAGGGGACAACAAAGAGAGAAACTACAAACCCATGCACACACCATAATATATTAGCATGATTTATATACATTACTTGAGTTAGATAGTTGTAAAATGTTTTGAGTTACATTCATTTAGGTGATTGTTAATATAATTTATAGTGTGATCTTTATTTATATTGATGATCATGTTGATTTGGTTATGTGATTTCACTAATCTAGTTATAATACATAGCTTATCTTGTATGATGTTATTGCATGGTTGAATGAGTGAATCCCTACATCTTTTACTTGCCTCACTACTTTATTGGGTATAGATGTGTATTATAATGATGTGATGTTATGTATGCATTGATATAGTAAGTTATAAATGGATTCTATTGTTGTTACTTGATCCGTAAGATTAAGGTGATAATAATATTTGGAAGATTATTATTGTTTATAATCATTATATATCATAATGTCAAAAATATGTCAATAGAATTATTTGAAAATGTTATTATATTTTATTTAGTATTGGAAAAGGGTTTAATATTCATATATAATAAACAATGGTTATATTTTTAAATGACTAAGTGAATTCATTGTCTTTTTTAAAATAAGGATTACTAATAAGCAAGAGTCGATAAGTTACATTGTTGACTTATTAATCTAATCACTAGCTATAAGTTTGAATGTCTTTGTAATGGTAAATTGGTAATTATGTTTAATATACTTAATGTTATTGTCAATGGCCTAATTTTTTTTTTAATATAGTTGAAGTATCTTTGAATTATATAATAATTGATTCTTTCATATAAGTCAATGGATTTTTGTGAAGTTAATGTTGACATGCTTAGTTTGAAGGTGATAATATAAAGTTAGTTTATTTGATTAATGAAGGAATATTTGAGATTATTAGGGTTGACTTGGATTTTAATGTGTATATATCTATGTGTGTGTATACATTAATGTGCATATATACCCTAGGTAATTTAAGGCTTGTAGGATGTATATACACACCATTGCATATATAAATATATATCAAGATGAATAAATAAAATAATAATCCAAATTTCATTTTTATATAGCTAAACAAAAGAACTTAACTACACAATAAACACTTATATCCAAGATTTAAATTGATAATATTTACCTCCTACTATATTTTAAATTTATTTAACTAAGTCCCATATCCTTAGAATATATATATATATATATTATATATATATATCATATATATATATATATATTATAATGGACTTGTAATGGCATCCATGATGAATGTGAGTTGACTAAAGTTGTGCATAGTATGGGAGTCAATTATTTTTTATAAATGATTGAATTTGGGCATGCAATTTTATATATATATATATATATATATATATATATACACACACACACACATACATACATATATATATGTATATATATACATATATATATAGTTTACATCTATATATATACATATATATATATATGTATATATATACATATATATATATATATATATATATATATATATGTATATATATACATATATATATATATGTATATATATGTATATATATACATACATATATATGTATATATATGTATATATACATATATATATGTACATATATATATATATATACATATATATATATACACACACACATATATATATATATATACATATATATATATATATACACACATATATATATATATACATATATATATATATATATATATATATATACATATACATATATAGTGACTGTATATATGAAATTAATTAGGATCTATAGATAACGGATTATATTATGATAGTGGTATGGTTTGGGAAAAATAGAGTTTGTGAGATCCAAGATTTGTTATTTTTATGATATATCTTCTAAATACATACATAGTTACCTATCTACTGAGGCAAATATTTTATAGATTATGTTATATTTTATATGTAATCATATATTTCTATAAAGTTAACATATAATTTTATTATAGGAGCCTTAAGTCTCGGTCAGAAATGTAGACTTAACATACAATGAATAGATATAAAATATAGGATGTCTTTCAATTTAAAAATAATGAGTAAAGCCTTGTTGGTTGTGTTCAAATTGATAACTATATATAAATTACAATTTTGTGCATCTTTTAGTCGAACAAGTAAAGTAAGATTTATTTGTTTATAAAGTTTTAGATGAAATAATATAAATTTCATGTGTTTTGTTAGAATAAATGATAATATAAAAAATGAGGAAAAATTACCTTATGCACAATTTGAATGTTTATTAAATGGGTTATTGATCATAAAATACTTTTTTATTATGTATGAATAAAGGTATGGAATATACCTATGATTATATAGTAAATCTAAAAATGTATTCCATATAGAGATGCTTATATATTGTTCAAGTTTGTAACCAATATATTACATAACAAAGTAATATGGGTGATTGTTATGTGTTTGGTGTTTAAGTTGAAGCCTTAAAATAAGGAATTTCAAATGTTAAATATAGATCTTTTGAAGTTGTCAAATGATTGGATTTTTGTTATAATTGTGAAATATGAACAATAATTAAGTTGTGTTTAATATTTTAAAAGTTGATGAAATAAATTTTTAAGTTACATATTGATATTTAGTAACTTGTAGTGTAGATATGATTCTTACGTAGGTGGTATGTTTTCTATTGAGGAGTGTAGTTGATTTTATTTATTATTCTTTAATAAATTATAGGGCCTTAGATTCATTACATTTCATTTGATGGAATAAATATATGTAAATGATATTTTAATACTCAACATATTTTTAGCATTCTAATATGAAATATTCGATTTGAATCTATTATTTTTTATGTTATTATATATAATTAACCAAACATCACATTTATGACACTACATAAGTAGTGAGATGGATTTCACTAGATTAATTAAGGCCATCAATGCAACATGACATGTAATCTGATTGAGTGGTGTGTATGAAAATGTTTGATCTTATAGATCAATAATTATTGAAAGCTTTGGCAAAAGTAATGTTTATAGTTAAACATTAACATTTCATATGTTGATATAGTTTTCATATTTGTGTGATATCATGTTAGAGCATATTTCTTTATGGTACATATTATGTATTAGATATTTAAAATACACAGGTTCTAGTTTCTCACTCTAGATTCTTGCACCATCATTATCTACCCATCCATGAAGGGAGGGCCATTTATTTGTTGGGAAATACTGTGGGGATATATGATCTATGGTTAATGTGTAAAAACACTCAGATGATGATCTCCCTCCCAAATGGAATACTACGCTAGAGACTACACTTGAGATTACAAATTTATACTTAAGTTGTGGAGACTCTTGAGTCATGAAGATTCATATTTCATGGAGCTTTGTATCATGTATTATTATGATTTTAGATATTATTTAATGCTGAAAACTATAATATTTTTTCATTGTACTTTTATAATAGTGGATATAAATTTGTGTTAGTTGTGGCTAAATTTGTACTATTTCATTTATGATTTAGATATAGTATTTATTATTTATTCAACATTGTTTATTATTTTTATATTTGTTCATGGTTATCCTTAGCTAAGTGGATTAGCTATAAAACTTATGGTTAACTAAATGAATTTAATTAGTTAAATATCACTAATTAGATTTCTCATGGAGAAATCTATTAAGATGAATATGTGTAATTAATTTTAATAAATTATTATTATATTCTAGTAAAACCTAGCGGGGTTGTTATAGCCAATAGTTCTTTTTAAGAGATTATTATGGATTTATAAGTATAACAATATGAATATAATCCCTCAGATAAAATAATCCTAATTGAATCCAAGACTTCTGATAAGACAAACTATCTTCTCTTCCAAGGTAAACTTTAAGCTTGATGGCTCCTTCAAATGTAGATGTAATAAAATTGTGAACTGTAATAATGCAAAAATAAATGTTCTTATTCATTTTAATTAAGTGTAGGTGGTATTTATAATAATTTATAGGTCTTAACCCTTATGTATTTTTAGTTGACAAGGTCATCCCAATCAGTCCCTTTTAGAAAAATTACCATTAGGCCTCAAACTAGGTTGACTAGGTTGACTTAGTTCCATAAAATGTGCCATATATTTCACAATAGGGTTGACAAGGCTAACTTAGTAGGAAAACTAAGTGTTTGCTTAGTTAGGGGATATTTGAAAGGATAATTGCTTAGGGATTGTATAAATGGAGTTTATTTATCTTGGGGATCCGGGTGATCCAAATTTGTAATGGGTTTAGGTATGATAGAATTAACAAAAAATATTATGAAGCACCAATGGTCTTCCACCCATTTCACAGTGTACCCTTTAAAGCATACACTTATAGAGATTTAAAATCAATAGGTTCTTAAAATAGAGAAAGTTTTAGTAAATGATAAAGTTTAAAAATATTTTGTATACAGATGTCACATCAAATAATTCCAAGGGCCACACATAATAGTTAAACACAAAGTAGAATAATACGTAAGAGAATAAGAACATTAATTGAGCATAGAACAAGGGATCTAGTATACACTATTAATATTGATATTGCCTGTCAGTCTTAGGGAACTATTATATATTTTATCCTATCAAAATAAAATATATCCATAGAGTTAACCCATTAGCCTAATTTTTTATTAGCATGATAAATTATTCATTTAGATCCATATATAAAAAAATCAATGTCTCATTCAAAAGGGATGGAGAACTTATATGATATACATCTATACACTAGGTATACTGAGAAAATATGCCCTATTCTTTCCAAATTACAAACCTTTCCATAGAATTAGTCACAAGCTAGGTCTGAAGCACATTAAATCCAAGTCAAATCAAACATTATATATTATTAGAGATTAGATCTTAGTATCTAAAAGTATACATAGACTAGTTTGTGCTTCTATTTCTTGATTACATCATGGTATACTTAAGGAATATTCAAGAACATGAGCCCCATTTGTGAATATTTTTATAAATACTTCATGAATATAGGTTATTTGGAAATTTGTCCAAGTTTTTATTTCTCCAAAATAAGATTCATTATTTGGGGCATGTGATATCTAAGGATTATGTGTCTTTTGGCTTTACTAAGATTGAAGCATTTATGAAGGCACTTGCACTAAATAATTGCATGAAGTCAAAATATTCATGGAATTGATTAGATATTATAGGAGGTTTTTTGAGAAATTCTCCAAGATATTTATCTCAATAAATTTTATAAAATGTAAAGGAAACAAGTTCATTTGGAATAGTGATTGTGAATTATATTTTCAAAGGATAAAAAAATTATTAAAATAACATATATTTTATTGATTCCATATCCAAATCATAAAATTTTAGTATAGGCTAATGCCCTTAAATAAGGGATAGTGGCGTGGTCTCCCAAAATGGATGTGTGGTAGCCTAAGAATCAATAGAACTTATTACTCATGAATTCAACTATCCAACACATGATCTATAGCTTTTTGTAGTAGTACATGCATAAAAAATGTGGAGAAAAAATATATATATAATTATTTCATGATAAAATTAGATCACCATGGAGATAAGAACATATTTATGCATGATAATCTAATTATGGATAGCATAGGTTGCTTTATTTCATAAGTGATTATGAATTCAACATGGAATACATTAAAGGAAAGGAAAATGGAGTGGAAGATGCCCTTAGAAAATGAGCATATATTGTTATCTTGAACTTTATTTGAATTCAAGGATTTGATCCTTGAATAACAACCAAAATATCCCTTTTACTTAAAAATAAAAGTATAATAGGCTGTAAACATAGGTGATGGTAAAAAATATGAATTCACCTCTGATGTAGATAACCTTTTGAGGTTTCAATGTATAGTTTATGTACCTACAATAACAATATGAGACTAAAAGTGCTAGATGAAATGCATAATGAACCCTATTGTGCACATCTCGGTGTGACAAAAAAATTTCATGAGATAAAATTGTATTATTTTATCCAT
>JARHVA010004038.1:0-27500 GCA_037957365.1 Torreya grandis
CATCAAAATAAAAAGGGGAAAGACTAGGTTAGAGGAATAATGATCATAGAAGCTAAAACCCCTAATGTCCTAATCACTACCTATATTAACCCTCAAACTAGGGTCTCAAATTAAATATAGTTCCACTTTAAGGAACATGTTTAATTAATGATTACAATAGATCAATGAATGACTTTCACCTAGGCCCTTCCTTGATCAAGCATGCAAGTCTATGTGTGATGCACATGTGGAGTTATACTATTAAATGAATTTTTTATTATGTTTAATGTGCCAAAGTAGTAAGTGCTAGGTATAAAATGCCTTGTGAAGTCCTTTTATATATGAGACTCTTTATTTTGAATTTAAGAGATTTTATTTTCATTTGGCTGGCATTGGGAAACTTAAGGATGAATCTAATTAAAGGGGCTAAGACTCATTAATCAAAGGAAGCTGACTATTTGAACTCAAAATGGCCCTAGATAGGAGTGTAGGAAATGGACACTACTGGAATCAGTGCTATAGTCCAACCCTAATACTCCTATCCTACAATCCCAAGACCTATGGGGCTGGAAAGAGGAAAAAAAAACTTAACATTTTTTAGGTGTAATGAATATTTGAAATGCTTGGGAAGACTAATAATAGGTAAAAAGGTGACATAAGCATATAACAAGATCAAAAAAAAATAAAAACAAAGGACATGGATAAATGTGAACAAAGTTCATATTCCTTAGTCAGAGTCTCCTAAGAAAGGACTATGAAAAGACATGATATGTGTGGTTAATTGACCAATTTAGGGTGTATACAAGAATAAAAACATCATTTTAAAATGATTATGTTATTTTCTAGGCACTTTAGGGACTAACATGACTAACAAAATAAATATTAAATTGGGATTATTGGACCTATTTGGTAATTCAAGTACTTTGTTTAAAAGATGAAGGTTGATTTAATTTAATTTATTAATTCATGATCACCATTATATTATTAATAAAAATTTGATCCAATCATGAAAAAACATTTTAAAAATTATATAATATGTCTGTAAATAATGTTCTAATAATTCTACATTATAAACTTTAAAATTTTTTATAATAAGTGAAATCAAGTATTTTAATTGGCTAGATAATGAAATTGGGTGAAATAATTTTAGTTAAAATAACCTTTGTATGCATTTTTCAACAAATTTTTACTCATGTAATACAAAACTTTGAATGTATGTGATACAAATATCTTACAATTATAAACCAAAAGTATCTTACAAGTTAAACCTAAATATTCAAGCAAGTATTTTGAAACCCAATTAAAAACATACTCTCAAAATTGAGATGTAGAATCCTTCATGTTGAAAATATAAAAAGTAACAATGATTAGTTATTTCAAAAAGATCTAAAACCAAACCTCCAAAGTAAAAGCCAAATTTTACTACCTTATATGTATGTTTTGCTTCCAATAAAATCAACAAAACCAAGGAATTGTATATCCTTACTTCTGCTAGGTGTTTGAAGGGGATATGGAGAATGAGGAATTTGGTAACTATTTTGAGTTTCTTTTCAAAATATAGACATTGGAAAATGATGAATTTGGAAAATGAGATATATGAATTTGGTTACCTCCCATATTTTATTATAACTTTGGTAGTATATTGATGTTTTACCAAATAAATGGGGGTCCCAAGTTACCAAACATTCTATGTAGAAGATATATGTTGAGTTAGAGATGATAAAAAAAAAATAAGGCGTTATTTTAGAGTTGTATAAAGTTAATTTTCTTTTTCCAAATTAACAAAATTTCTTAAGAAAAATTCCATCCTCTTATTTTCAAGTAATGACTATTAGTTTTAGGATTAGAAATGAATTAAGTAAAATTAAAACAACACAAAGTAATGAACATAGCAGATACTCTGGGAAAAACACTCCTTCTCTAGGGAGAAAAGACTAGGAAAATATATTTATTATATATTTTAGGAATAAGAGAAGAAATCTGCTTTACAATATGGCCCAAACACAATATTGATCCATAGTAATGAAAGGTAGTGCCTTTCATAGGCATGAATATACAAATAATATGGTTTTGCCTTGATAATAATTCACTTGATGTAAAATGTCAATCTACTGTAGGTGATTTATCTTCTCCTTAAAGTAAAACTTCTTCCTACTTCAATTAGATTACCAAATGAAGTGAAAACACCTTGTATATATACACATTGAGATGTCTCTTCATGGAGGGTCACCTCTCTTCACCAAAGGATTATAATTTTAATAATAAAATATCAAGCTGACTAGAGATATTTTAACATTAATATTATTTGAATTTGATAGAGAAAAATATCTCGTGCTACTATAAACATCAACACTCCCTCTTAGCTAGGGAGGTATTTTCTAATAATCCTCATCTCAGAGATGTATAAGAGTTTAGAACATGATATCATCCATCATGGATACTCCCATGTATGGAAATAACATGTGTACAAGTGCCCATCATGGAGTCACTAAACGTGATGTTGTCATCTCATCATAACCTCCACCATGGCTAGTCCCAGAGGATGGATAGACATAAGTACACGAAAATCATCATAGAGTCTCTCAAAGTGATTTTTTCATTGAGTCACTCAACATGACATCCACCATGGCTATTCTTAGAGGGTGGAACAAGGGATTTCACATAAAATTTATCTATCACAAAGAAAGATACTTTAACTCAAATTATAAGGGATTATTGATGCTGAGTCTTCCTCTCAACAAGGGCTCCATTCTCCACAACTCCAATCTTATCTCAAAATTTCATAAAATTCACTATAGAGAGAGGTTTGGTGAGAATATCAATAATCTACTCATTGGTGCAAATGTGTCTCAACTGAATAACTTTCCTTAGTACCATATCTCTAATGTAATGATATTTTATCTCAACATGCTTTGTTTCGTCATGAAACACTAGATTGATAGATAGCTTCACACAACTTTGATTATCATAATGAATAATGGTTGCATCTAATGATTTTCTAAACAATCTTGCATAGAGATTCTAAATCCACAATACTTCTTGAGTTGGAACACATGATATAATATATTATACCTCTATATTACTTAGTGCCACTAAATACTACTTCCTAATACACCAAGAAATCATTGTAGACCCCAAGATAAAGCAACATCTAGAGGTGATTTTTTTGATTACTTACACTCCCTACCCAATCAAAATTAGAATAACCTTGCAAATTTAGATCTATACTAGAAGTATATCTCAAGCCATATCAAATTATGCCATGCAAGTATCTCAATATATGATTAGCTGAAATTAGATGAATCTACCTAGGTTCACACATGAACTGATTGAGAACACTCATTGCATAGAAAATATCTAGTCTAGTATGACTAGATACATCAACAATCCAATCAGTTACCTAGACATAGTAGGATATACTAGACTTGAACTAGATATAAACTCACTTAACTTATTTAAATTAGATTCCATCAGAGTAGATGTTGATTTATAATCCATCATCCTAAATCTCTTCAAGATGTTTATGGTGTATTTTCATTGACTCAGAGTAATCTCATTAGGTCTCTACGATACTTTCAATCTTATAAATTAATGCATAAAACCTAGATCCTTCATCTAAAATTTAGAAGCTAATTCCTTCTTGCATTTGATAATGAGATATTATGCTCTAGTAAGAAATAGATCATCAACATAAAAAACCAAGATTAAGGCCTCACCATCAACTATCTTGAAGTAAAGATTTGAATCAACATCATTCTTGGAGAAACCCAAACTTATCATGTATCGATCAATCCTCTAATACCAAGTATAGGGATCTTGATTAAGACCATACAAAGCCTTATTTAATTTACAAACATGAGACTCCTTCTCATGAATAAAAAAACCATCAAGTTTTTCAATGTATACTTCTTCAATTAGACCATTAAGGAATATTATCTTCATGTCGATCTGATGTACCTATCATCCCTTAGCTACTATAATAGAAATAATAGTTATGATGGATGTATAATGAGAAACTAGATCAAAATTTTCTTCATAATCTATTCCCTCTTTCTGAGAGAATACTTTGGCCATAAATCTAGCTTTGTACTTTTCAATACTTCTATCAGTTGCATGCTTGATCTTAAAAAGCCATTTAAAAGATACAACTAATTTTACTTTAGGTCTTGGTATAATGTCCCAAACATCATTCTCAATGATTGATATATATATATTATTCAGCCATAACATCTCTTCATACTTATTGATTTGATGCTTCCTCAACATTGGAAGGTTCAGACTTAATGATATTACTCATTAATGCTACATATCCTAGAAAATTCTATGGTCTTTTACTTTCACTAAATGTGCCTCTAAGAGCTAAAAATTTTCTACCTCCTACATTATTTTCTTATCCCATAGAGGTCTCTTTTGACCTATGAAAATATCTATTATCCCATTAGTAGGTTCCAAAGGCTCAACTAAATCAATAACATCTTCTAGTTTAGTAAAATCCCTCTAAATCTTAGGAGTATGAACAACATCCATGTCTTGAGGAGTCTCCTAGTCTTTATTATCTATCTCTATGAATGAACCATTAGATATTTTGAATGCAACATCTTATGTAAAAGAGACATCCCTACTGATCTCTGTCAGTTTCTATCTTGGAATGTAGATCCTATAGGCTTTTTATGATTCATTATAACCCATAAATATTCCTTTCTTACCAGATAGTTATAACTTAGTTCTCTTATCTTTAGGTACATTAATATAAACTAGACAACTAAAGATTCTCAAATGACTAACCTCAAGCTTTACACCTATGAAGGCTTCTTTAGGAGTCATATTCTCGAAAATATGATGAGGGCTTCAATTCTAAACATACACTATAGTCCTGGATAGTTCTACCCAAAGGAAGATTTGCATGTCTTGATCATGGATCATAGCTTTGGCTACCTTAACTATAGATCTATTATTCCTTTTACAACTCCATTTTCTTATGGATTGTAATAAACCCAAAAATCCCTCTTAATCCCTACCTCAATACAGAAGTGATAGAAGTCTACAAAAGTCTATTCTCCTTCATTATTGGATCTCAGAACCTTTATTCTTTTCTAAGAAATTTTTTCTACTTGAGCCTTAAATTCTTTGAATTTTTCAAGTACTTCTTTATAGTCCTTATAATTTGAAAAATAAATCCAATTCTTTCTATAGTAGTCATTAATGAAAATTACATGATACCAAAAACCACTCAAGGATGCAATAGACATTGGGCCACACAAATTAGACTGAATAAGGTCTATAATACATTTTGATCTTTTTCAATATTATGAAAAGGACCCTTGGTATTCTTTCCCAATGTACATCCTTGACAAGTATCATCATGCTCATGACTGAGCTTTAGAAGGTTAATATCCATCTTCTCTATGAATGGAAGAGCTCTAAAGTGAAGATGAGCAAGTGTTTTATGGCATAGCTCATATGAACTTGAGGAATCATGCACTCTTGAACTAGATGAATGGAAAGTCTATAAAGACTCTCTTCTTAAACACCAATCACTCAGGCTATCTCGATGCTAGAGTTCTTTGGCCAAGAAAAAGCTTTTACTTTAAAAATTCTAACTTTATATCATTTTTCCTTGAAGGCTAAAATTGATACAAGATTCATCTTGATACCTAGAATAAATAAGACATCACTCAAATGAAGAGAGATACTAGAATCTAAGTTAAGAGAAGAGGCTCCAACAAATTTCACTAAGTAGAAAGCATCATCCATGATTATTACTTGAAGGTTGATTTCTCTCCCCACCAAATTTGAAAGATGCTCTCTATATCTTATAATGTGATGAGAAGAACCATTATCAATCAACTATGTGTTGCTATCAGTTGGGACATTTCTTGATAGCATTGAGATAAATATAAATCCAATTTAATTGTCTCTTGATTCCTTCAAAGGAGAGACATCATCGACATCTATAGTATCAACACCTTGCTTTAGTCTTTTGCACAATCTCTTGAATAGTGACCATACTTGTCACATCTGAAGCATTGTATATGGAAGAGATCCTTCTTTGATTCAGGAGTATCATCTAATTTCCTATTTCTATTCCTCTTGAAATTTCCTTTTCTCCCTTCTCTCTCATTCCTCTTTGAGGTTTGAGTAGAAAGAACTTGATTATTTTCATTGATATAACTTCACCCATTTCCTCTTGATGTTATCCTAGATTCCTCTTGAAGACAATATGCATGAAGGTGATCAAACTTGGGAAATTTAAATCTTCCACTTATACTTTGAATGAATGGCTCCCAAGATTGAGGAAGGCCATATAAATCTAACATAGCTAGATATTTATTTGTTATCATATCTCCAATGTCACATAGTTGATCCTTCAACTCAATGATCTCCATGAAAAAGTAGATGATAGATTCTGTTTTCGCTATTTTGATGTGATGAAGTTGTTGCCTCAATGCTAGAGCTCTGCTAGTGTTATTAATCTCATAAATGTCTTATAAAGTCTTGAACATGGATTAAACCATCTTCAACTTAGATATGATAGGCACAAGGTGGTCCGTCATGGAATATATCAAGATATTTATTGCCTTAGTGCCATTACTCCTCCATTGAGTCTTCTCAACATCATCAATTAGTTTGAGCACATCATTCTCTATGAAATCTAGAAGATGATTTTCCCCTAGTCTAGTAAGGAATTTGATTTTCCAAGAGGTGAAGTTTGATGCACCATAAACATTATCTTCAACCTTAAGACCATTCACCATTTTCAAGGCTTGGATAGACTCCCTTGGAATGAGAAGATGATTAAATAACTTCACTACTTACATATATATAATCATGATCTTGCTTAAACCTAATTTCATAGCATGTTAGTTTTAAGATAAAAACTTAATTAAGTAGAGTTACAAAACAAAGTAATGAACATAGATGATACCCTGGGAAAACCCTCCTTATCTAGGGAGAAAAAAATAGCAAAATACATCTCTTATATATTTTAGGAATAAGAGTATAAATTTTCTTTACAATATGGCCTAAGCACAAAATTGATTCATAGTAATGAAAGGTAGTGCCTTTCCTAGGCATGAATATATAAATAATATGGTTTCTCCTTGATAATAATTCACTTCATAGGTGATCAATCTCCTCTTTGAAGTGTATATTCTTATTATTTCAATTAGATTACCAAATGAAGTGAAAACACCTTGTATATATACACATTCATATGTCTCTTCATGAAGGGTTACCTCTCTTCACCAAAGGATACAACTTTTAATAATAAAATAGCAAGTCAGATAGAGATATTTTAGCATCAATATTATTTGAATTTGATGGAGAAAAATATCTCCTAATGCTATAAACATCAACAAGGACATGTTTTAATAAATATGAAATGACCAAATACCTATTGATATTTTCATCTAGACCCACTATATCTTCAATGTAAATTCAAAGTGAAATGTAAATTAAAATTGGTTAGACCAAGGCTACATACTAGTATCCATATTAACTAAAAAAATATTATTATGCCAAGTAGGCTACATTTTTTCTCTCACCTCTCATATTTTTACCTAACTTTAGTAGGATATCAAATTTTTATGAAGTTATTAGGTTGTCCCATATTACCAATAAAATTTATGTTGAATATATTTTCAAAGTTGGATATGATACAAATAAAATAATGAATTAGATGGAGCTATTTTATGTTAGCAATTTCACAAACTTATCAACATTTCTTCTAAAATTAATGATCCTTCAATTCCATGAGTAAGGACAAGGATTATTAAATTTTAAATAACTAAATATCTATAAATATTATCACCTAGATATACTATAACCATTAGCACCTAGACCATATCATATCTAAAATTTCAAATAATAAATTAAATGTGATCAACATATAAATTCATTTATACTCTATCATGTATCTCTTAAACCATATATAGTGTATCATATATTCATATATTATTATCTATAACATTGTCTATATATTTTTAGGGTTACATTTGGAATTAGGTTTAAAAAATTATAGATATAACTATATTAATATTAATTTATAATCAAGAGATGTCGTGAGACAACAAAGGTGACATTATTATAATCTATTCTTATTATATTTTTATATTCAAATATATTGGTATGTGAAATTGAAGGCTCTAGATAAGGAGTTAAGAATGAAAAATAATAATTGACAAATAGATAAATATTTTAAAATCATACAATTTAATGACAATTATGTATCCACCATGTGGATAATTTCATAAAACATTATCCATGCTAAAACACACTAGAGTTGCACATCCATTAATATGTGAGAGCTCATGTCACATTTCACAATGTCATAAGACCTTTTCAATCATGTATCCACCATATGGATAATCACAAACACATCACATCATTGAAAAAAAAAATTCCAAGGGGAATATATGAAAATAAAATAAACACACTTGGAATAATTAGAACCATCACTTGAAGTAGAAAATGAACCATTTAGTAGTCTAAAAAATATTACATATTACCAAGGAGAAATATTTATTAATGGACATAATGAGAAAGTGATATAAATAAAATAAGCATTCATACATGAGTTTCAATTTAAAATGTAAAAAAATATTAATTGAAATCATATAATAGTTGGAACATAGAGAGGTGATTTTTTTAATGACGAGTAATAACATACAAAAAAGAATTAAATATAATATAATGTTTTCATTGAATTCATTCATTGTACTTTCAAACTAATTATATTTGAATACATAAATTAATTTTATAAATTTTATATTAAATTTTATCTTGAATCCAATTATCCCTTTGAAATTTATGTCCAATTTTTGTAAGGAAGGTATTACACTATTATAGATGTTGATCCAAGTTTATTAGGGACTATAATTCCTACAAACCTCATTTGTTCTAGGTTTCAAATAATTACTAAAGGAAATTTGGAGGTTTTTAGGAATTAAAGTTTATATAAACTTATTATTAAATTTATTCATAAATTATTTTTATATTTCTTAATAACCTCTTTTATCAAATTATAGTTCATAGGAGACTTTTTTCAAATCATAGTTCCTAGAAACTTATTTCAACTTAGTTCCTACTAGCCTCCCATTAGGTGATTTGGTGAAATATTATTGGTCAAGCACTGACTTAGTTATTATCACTACTTTAAATGTCTAATTATCGAATTTCATTCAATTAGGAATTAGAGAGTTCATTTAACCATAAATTTATTTGATTGGTGAATTAAGTTTCATTAAGAACTGATGAGTTCCAAGTACCATTATTTTATTTAATCAACATTTGATACCAAGTTGGGAATAAAATTGGTTCCATGAACCCCCTAATATTTAATAAATTATATACCAACTATGTAATAACTTCCAAATAGTAACACAATATACATTATGAGAATAATAAAATTAGAATCTATAAATTTGATATTGAAGTAAGGATGTGAGGACCTTAATCATAGGATTAGACAATGAAATCTAAAAAAATGACATACCTTCCATATAATAACTTGACACCACTTTGAAATAGATAATTCAACTAATTTAAATGAAATTTAATATATTTTTAAATTACATTTAGGTGTTCAAAAATAAGAAACATGAAAGTATAATGAATTTATATTTTATATTGTTATTAACTATGTCCTCAAGTGATGAAAATGGTGGAAAGAGAGAAGCAAGGTGCATGGTGGAAGGAGGGCACGAAGGGGGAGAGTACAGGTCATAGCTAGAGGGCAGCATTGGGAGTGTAGCAGTCAGCCCAAGGAGTGTAGCAATCTGCCCAGGGAGTGCAGTAGTCAGCCCAGAGCCTAAGGAGTCCTAGAATGGTTTTCTCCCCACTATTTTTAGGTCCATGTGATGCTGAAGAGCCAACTGGTATGAGACTTCCCAAGGTCAATGGATGCCTGGAAAGATGTAAGGAGAGGCCCAAATTGGTCATACCTATGGACAAGATTTCTGAGGATATCAAATATTATATAAATCATTCTCTGTATTGCAATTTTTTGGGGCTCAAGACTTCATTCCAGTTCTTGTAAGCATGGGCTCAGAGGACATGGGATCCAGAAGGAGAAATGGATATCACAATGTTAGCCAATAGTTATTTTATGGTCCCTTTTACTTGACTAACTATAGCAGAGTCTTTGCTGGAGGTCCATACTTTCATAATCAGGTGGGGATATTTATCAAGCCATGCCATGCTAGTTTTATACCTTCAGAGGAATTGCCAAACTATGTTTTGGTGTGGGTGTGGTTGCCTCACTTTTTAGTGGAATGTTGTCATGAAGATACCCTACAATTGCTTGCATCCCTCCTAGGAAGGCCAGTTAGTTCATCAATGTCAATCCTTAGGAAAAAGGTAATGACTTATGCCCGCATTTGTGTTGAAATTGATCTTTGTAAGCCAATACCTAATGCTATTGAAATGAGTGCAAGAGCCTTTTATTGGGTACAACAATTGGATTATGAAACTCTTCCCTTTTGCTGACATCTTTTCCATGCTTATGGTCACTTACAATGATGGTGTCCCAAATTTAAAACCTTTGAATCTTAGCCTATTCAACCTGCTCGTAATCTACCTAGAACTGACAAGGGGAAGAGCCTGATTCTAGGTGAGGTGCTAGAAACCAATGGTTTTATCTCGGTTAAAGGGCGATATAGAAGTAGGGGTTAAAAATGATCTTTGAATGAAAGATAGGTAGATGACTCACTTAATAGATTTGAAATTCTAGATGACCTTAACCAACAAGAGGTGAACCCAAGGTTGATGATTTTAGATCAATAGATTGAGGGCCCAGTCTAGGAGAACAATGTTTCAATTGATTTAATTGAATCATAAGATGTTGGGGATGGGCACATGGATATGGACTAGCAGATGTTGATATCAGATGTTTTGACTTCCTCAGCTATTCCCTCTAAAGAAGATGGGAATTTATCTTTAATAGGGAAATTTGGAGAATTAGGAGCAATAAGGAGTAGTAAATCCTCTCCTCACTTGGGAATTTTGTAAAAAGACCTTAAGAAGGGTGGGGGGAGAAATCAGTCAAGCTTGGTAGGAAAAAAGACCTAGAAAAGATGAAACTAATGGGAGAGAATTTGGTGGAGTTAGGGTCAATGAAGACTCTGGATGCTCACTTTTTAAATCCTTTGAAATGATTGTACTATCTTGGAATCTAAGGGGTTTGAACAGTAGCCCTAGACAAAATGATGTTCATAGCTTGATTAGAAGTCAAAGACCTAATGTCCTTTTTTTGTAGGAGACTAAGCTTTTAGTAGATGTTATGTCTAGATTAGGACCTAATTTGTGGAGACAAGGGGATTGTCAATGCATTGGGGCTACCAGATCTTCAAGAGGATTAACTTGCCTTTGGAACCCCTACAAGATCGGCCTCATAGGATGGTTGTCCTCTAAGTTTTCCTTAACTATGATGGTTTCTAGCTTTGAGATGGGGGAAGTCACTCTTCTATCCAATGTTTATGCCCTTACTGACTGGCCGAATAAACAATCCCTATGAGGTCACATTAGTTTTGTCTATAGCTTGGCTCCCCTCCAACCTTGGATTATGGCTAGAGATTTTAACGCTATTTTGGGTTTGACTAAAAAATGTGGTGACATGACAAAGCTTGACCCCTCTGCTTTGCTTATGTGAAACTACATTGAAGTTTTGAATTTAGTCACCATTCGGCCCAACAATGGATAGTTTACATGGAATAATTAGAGTACTAGCCAACATCACATTACTGAGAGACTAGATCAATTTTTGGTTTCTAGCTACTGGGTCGGGGGTATGTGGTCTACAAGGTCTAAAATTTTAGACTAGAGAGGATCAGATCATTTGCCTATTAAGATAAATAGTGTTTCAAAGAACAATCCTTACTCTCCTTCCTTTAGATTCTAACTCATGTGGTTATGAGATTAGTCATTATTCGAATGTGTGGCTAATTGGTGGAGATGGGGCAGGCCTGCCCATGGTACAATGATGTATATTTTTGCTAAATTGCTATAGTTTGTGAAGTATAAGTTTAAATAGTGGAATCATCAAAGCTTTGGGAATATTTATAATGCTAAGGTTGATGTGCAAGCTAAGCTTGATGGTATCATGAGAACAATTAGGGAGGAAGAATTGAATGAAATCTTACTTTAAGATGAAGTCAGGCTATGAAAGACTTGGAGGAATGCAAGGTATGGGAGGAAGTGTTTTGGAAGCACAAAGCTTTGATAGAATGGCTCCAAGAAGGTGATATAAATACTTCTTTTTTCTTTCAATCATCCAAAGCCAAGAAGCACGGCAACTCTATCTTAGTCCTGGTCAATGAAAGAGGTGAGTGGCTTAATTCCTTTTCTACAATGTCAAAGGAGGTGGTGCAATATTTCTCTACTCTTTTTAGGGAAGATACGAATGAGGAATTAACAAAAGAAGCATAGGTTCTCTACTACATTCTACCCCTAGTGACGCATGAAATGAATGAGAATTTAATGAAGGATATCACACTTGGGGAGCTTGAGGTGACTATTTCCCAGATGAAAAAGGGGAAAGCGGCTGGTCCTAATGGCTTCCTAGCTAAATTATATCAAGAATTTTGGGATATTATCAAGTTAGATCTTTTAGCTATTGTTTAAGAATCTCAACAGAATAATCAAATGCTTAAGGCTTCAAATGCAACTTATCTCGCCCTCATACCAAAATGCGAAGGAGCTAATAGGCTAAGTCAGTTTCACCCTATATCTCTTTGTAATGTTGTTTATAAAATCATATCTAAAATCATTATAGAAAGGTTAAAAATTGGGCTCAGTGATGTGATTTCTTAAGAATAGAGTGGTTTTGTGGAAGATAGGCAAATTCTTGATGGTATTGTCATAGCAGTTGAGTCCATTCACTCCATGGCCAGTTGCAAGGATAAGGCAATGTTTATTAAGCTGGATATGGCCAAGGCTTTTGATAAGGTCAGATGGTCATTCCTATAGAAGTTTCTCAAATATTTTGGTTTTGTGGATGAATGGACCCAATGGGTCATGAGCTGCATTTCCTCAGTTTCCTTTTTGGTGCTTATCAATGGGGAACATACAGATTTATTTGGTGCCTCTAGGGGGCTACAACAAGGAGATACCTTGTCTCCGTATCTCTTTCTTCTTGCTGAAGGCTTGGGGAGGATGATCAGAAGGAATAGAGAGGATGGGAATATTCAAGGATGGTGATGGGGGGTGACCTCTTGGCACAGTCTCACTTGCAATTTGTTGATGACACTATTCTAATGGGCATGGCCACAATGAGTGAATCCACCATTTTGTGCAGGGTGTTGGATGTTTATCTAATGGACTCAAGGTAAAAGGTCAATAAAAATAAGTCATCCATCTTCTTCTTTTATACATTGGCTCCCATACATCAGTGAATTGCTTAGACTGTGCATTTCTAGATTGGGACTCTCCCCTTGATTTATCTGGGTATTCCTATTATAGCTAGCCATATATGCAAATAATCTTGGAAAAATATTTTGGATAAATTTTGGGTGAAGGTGAATCATTGGACTCATATGTGGCTTTATTTTGTGGGCCATGTTCAATTAATTTAATTTGTGGTGCAAGCTTTACCCATTTACAGATGTATGCTTCAGGTTGCCTTGGTGGGAATTGTTAAGGAATTTGACTTGGTTACTAGGAAATTTTTATGGGCTGGTACTTTGATGAACTTAAAATGGAGCTTAGTTATATGGGAGATGGTCTATATCCCTAAATAACATGGGGGGTTTGCCCTAGGGTAGATAGACTTAAATGGAGTTGCTTTGGCAGCTAAGCTTTATTGGCACTAGTGTAATGAACAAGACAAGGCTTGGGCTAGAATTCTCTCTCAAAAGTACTATTTGAGGGACACTCAAAGTGATATTCCTTGTTATCCACTCATTGGGAAAGGCTCAGTGATATGGAGGACTCTCAAAAAGGGGGTTGCTCTGATTAAGGAAGGCTTATTCTAGATTTGTAAGTGGGGATCCAAGGCTCTCTTTTGGACTGATTCTTAGGATGGTAACCCTCCCATTATTTCTCAGTTCCCTAATCTGTCAAACCTTTGCCAAAGATTCCTTGATGTTAGTTAGTCTTGATTGAGTGACTATAAATCATACATTTCTTACGGATAGTTGGAGGTGGAAAAATGGAAAGTGCCTGAGATTTGGCCAGTGTTGGAACATTGGAGGAACATGATGAGCTACTAAACCTCCTTTCTAGATGCTGATGTAGCTCCCTCTAGGAGGAAGATGAGCTTTCTTGGTCTCCCAGTCCTAAACGAAATTACACAATTGCTTTTAGATATTAGGCTTTATTATCTTAGAGATTGGGTAGGGGAGAAGTGCAATGGTGGAGATAGGTCTGGAATAAATTCTCATGGCCAAAATACAATTGCTTTGTTTGGTTGTTGGCTTGGAATAGGTGCTTGACCTGGGACAATCTCTGGAAAAGAGGCTTCCAAGGCCCATCCATTTATGTTATGTGTAGAGCAGCTGAGGAGGATTCTGCTCACCTATTTTTCATTGCTCCTTTACTTTGAAACTCTGGCATTATTGGTGGGATGTATGGCAGCACCCCTATCTCCATGTTTCATCCTTGGTCAATTTTTGGAGTGGCATTGGAGAACCCCCCTCAAGGATGGCTTTTTTATAGAATGTTTGGTTAGGGGGGGCCATCTTTTTGTTGTGGCAGCTCTAGTTGGAGAGAAATAGGTAGATATTTTGGAATGAGAGGATTATGGCACAACAAGTATGGTAGAAAGTCATAGGGATGATTCAAGAGACTATGTAGGCCAAGAGTGAGGTTTGTCTCCCTTTATCCAAATAGGATGCTGAGGTGGTGGTGTGCCTAGGATTCCAGTGATTTATAGGCAATTCAACTTGTGTCAAGAGAGGTCGATAGGGCAAAGAGAACATTCATAGGGACAGTCAGTGACAGTACCCTCCCAATGGGTTTCTCAAGATCAATATAGATTACTCTTCCAGGAGTAATCCTAGCCTTACAAGTACTAGTGGGATAGGTAGAGACTCTAAAGGTATGGTGATTTTTCTCTTTGTAGTCCATGAGGGGACACAAACCAATAACATGATGGAAGGCCAGACTATTCTCTATGCTCATGAGAAGGCTCAAGCATTGGGTTGGCATAGGATCATTTGCAAATCAGATTCTCAAGTCATGATTAACCTTCTTGTTAAGAGGAAAGTGTTGGATGTCAATTGGCAATTAGTTGGGATTGTGCAATAGATTTTGAGGATTAGTTCACTTATGGATACAATTAGGTTTGTTCATATTCCCTGTGAATGGAATAGAGTAGTAGATTGTTTGGCAAAAGGGGTGTCCAAGAATTTATATGGTGGTAATTATGAGGATTGGGAGTCTCTCTCCATGAAGCTTCACTTTAATCTAGAACGTATTTTGGAGGAAGATAGGAAGGCTCATATCAACATATAGGTGGGTTCATCCCTAGTTTTTTTGTGCTTGTTGTTTTCCTTTGGGCATTTTAGTCCCCCATTCTTCTTGTAATGCTCTTGTTCTTTTATTAATATATTTTTACCCTTTTTATTAAAAAAAAAAACAAAAAAAAAACTATGTCCTCATATGATTGTTAGAATTTATAAGTTTCATGTCTAACTACATTGTTATTTGGATGAGACAACTTATAGTCTCATGCTTTCTACCTACCCTAAGATCTGTCATGCCTTGGACCTACATGCAATCTCTCTCTCTTTAAATATTTTGGGATTTTAGGAGTGTAATTAAATTATAATCCTAATTAAAATTCATCTAATTATTTCTATCAATATTAAAATGCATTTTGTGTTTTTCTATTTTGACCTTCCATCTTTAAAAAAATTCTATGGTTTTCTCCCCATCTAGGTACCATTAAGTGACATTTATCTCCTTGACATATTTATAGCACAACTTGTTTATTTATAAATAAATATATTACTTTAGCCATTTCATGATTATGAATTGTTGACATGTCATATGGTAACACAAAACTATATTTGTATGTTTTTTTGAGTTTTTATGTATTATTCAGGAGATACTTGGAGTATTCTGGTGCTAAATTCCCATACAAAGCTTGATATATAATATTTATATGTTTATTTTATCAATACATTTTTAATGATAATTTTTGGAGCCAAAAAGTGATGGAGCTAGACATGAAATGTCTCAAAATGGTTTGAATTTCATCTTGCATCTGAATATTTATTCCAAAACATAAGACCTCATTATATAATGGATGATATAACCTATTTTTAAAAATATCATATCTATTTTCCAAATATATGTTATACAATATAGTGGATAATCTAGACAAAATATGTACTAACTTATAGTTACACATTATAAATTATGAAAATCATAAAACTAGAATCTCTACATTTTATATTGAAGCAAGGATGTGAGAATCTTATTAATCATAAAATTGAATAATGGCATCTAGAAAAGAGGCATGCCTTCCATACAATAATTTGACACTAATTTTAATGTAATAACTAAATTAATTTAAATGAAATTCAATGTATTTCTAAAATACATTTAGGTCATCAAATATAAGTAGTGAAGGTATAATGAATTTATAATTTATAATTTTACTATGTCCTCACATGATTTTTAGAAATTATAATTTCCATGTACAACTAAATTGTAATTTGTATGACAATGTTTATAGTATTATCATATCCCCCTAACTTAAGACCTTGTAGGCCTTGGACCTGCACATCATCTCTCTCTTTTCAGATTTAGGGATTCTAAGAGTGTAGTTCAATTGTTCTCCAATATGAAATTTATCCAAATATTTTTGTTATTATCATCATGCCCTTTGTGTTATTATATTTTTCCCTTCCATTTTTTAAAATTTTATATGGCATAATCCCCATTGAAGTGATATGAAGAGGTATGTATATCCTTTTTATAGTTATAGAACTAACTGTTTAGTTTCAAAATAATATATTACTTTGACCATTACATACTTATGAATTGTTGACATGTCATATGGTCATATAAAAATGCATTTCTATGCATTTTATATATGTCATGTCTTAATGAGGAGCTACTTTGAATACTTAGGTTCCAAATTCCAATACAAATATTGAGATAAAATAATACGAATCTTTTTCTATTACTAAATTTTTGTAATAATTTTGGAGTCAAAAAATATTGGAGCTAGACATAAAGGGTCTCAAAATTTGTGGAATTTGATTCTATAGTTGGATATTTGTTCCAAAAGTTATGTCCTCATTCTCTAATGGCTTATATGACATATATTTCAAATATCATATCTATTTTCCAAGGAAATGTTAGATTATATAGGATAATCCTAACTATGCATTAACTTCCACATAATTACTATTTTAACCTTTTAGAGCTTAGTGTATGAAAATCATATGTTGTTAAAGAGATTAGAATAGTTAATTAGGTAGAAATGTGAAATAAATACAACCACTTATTTTGTACATAATTGACTAATTTTGACCTTTATAAAAATATTAATAAATAATGCAAATAAGAACTTAACTATAATATGAATAAGATGGATGATTTAGAGGTTAAAAACTGAGGTAGTGACTAGTCTAAATGTTGAAATCAAGATTTAAGTGTAGAAAACCATCCTAGATAATAACACCCTTATTGGATAGTACCACCATGTGGTGCAACTGTCCTTATTTTTATGGTAGTATCTTTTGAGTGAGACTATTCTAAACTTCTAGGTACACCTATGTCTAGATATGTGAGGTTTTTTCCTACGTGCACAAGTCCTACAACCTTATATATTGCATGTTTTAACTCATTTTATGAATAAACCCTAGTCTTAAATGTTTCTAGGGCATCCAATTGATACAATAACGAAAGTGTATTTGTTAGTGGGGTAGGTTAGACATCTTTAACATCCCATTGTGATGAAACTTGCCTACATACCTATACTCTAAAGAGGGATCAAGATCGATGTAGTTCTACCCACGTAAGTGATAGTGTAACTAAAATTTAAGAAATTATGATTATTAAAGTGAGTTATTTGAATGTCCTTGAGATTAGAAATCTAAGTAATCTAAACATAATAATGTTGTAAGTGGAATTATGTAGAAGTAGGGTAGACTAGCGATTGATAACCTTAATTATGCATAAGCTATTTTAATTTTATATAAGTAATGTATTTATATTATTATGGGGATTTTGTGGGTTTTAAAATTGGTGTAGGGTGACCATAGTAGGTCTAAGATTTGAAACTATATTTATTTATGGAAAAAGGAGGGAAAAGACATTAACACCAATATTGGGACACTAGCACCATATGGTGATAATTTAATTATTATGGTGTTAGTGTCCAAGTGGTTAAACCTTAGGCACATGGGGAAGTCCTAGATTACTTTAGGGAAGGATAAATATGGCCCACACTAAGGTTGGGTACATGTTAAAATAGGCTCTAGGATAGGTCTAGGGTTAATCTAGGGATATGTGATCTCAAATATCACTCTTATCACTTAAGTGTCACTTTTAGGTGATTAAATCCCCCCTATTTATTCTAGAAGTGGAACAAAGTGAAATGACTAAGATAAAGGAAAAATAAGAATAACTAGATTTACATAAGAGGTGAATCCTATGAGTCTAGATCTAAGTATGTGAATCATGCTCAAATGCATGCCCTAAAACTGAAATGTGCATGAATTGGTACTTATAAGATATCAATATTAAATATAAAACTGATTAAAACTGAGTTAAGGGATAAGAGAGAGGAAAAGAACAAATACATCTCACTTGGTACATGAACCAATGTATAAACCTAGTGATAACCTATATGTATGCATGTATATTATGATCATTTAGTGAATAGATTGAAATAATCTAATGGATTGATCAATCCTCATGTGTGGGTGGTTCAATAAATCAATTTTATTTTCACTCCATCATTGTGCACCCATACTTTATGGATCATGACCTATGAATAGATTATATTATATTGATGGTGTGTCCAAACCTCTCATGTAGGTGGCTCAAGAACTCAAGTGGAATATGAATCAATCATTGCCTACCCATGTGTAGTAAATGCATTTAAAATTGAAACTACATGATGTAATTGGAAATGTTGTCTCTACAACCACTTGGGTATATTAGGCATATCTAGGCCACTCAAGAATCCCAACTACTAAAAATGGATTAAGGCATGAAACTATATTACAATCTAAAATATGATGCATAACTTATAAAACATAGATAATGACTAGATTTAATTATTCCATCTGATCAACTGATGTATAAGTGATCACATAGAAATAATGTACCACACACATGTCCCTAAATTTAATATTTCAACATATGGATTCTAGAATGAGTTGTAATAACATGTATTTAGGTATTTTAACTATAAATAAGAATTATCATGCCATGTGTGATACCCACAATGAAAGGAAACTAGTAAGAATCTAAACTAAACTTGTACAAATCCAAGTTAAACTAGTATGAGTGTGAGCTAAACTAGTATATCTGTAACTAAACCTATACAAACCTAGACAATACCTAGTATACTTTTCTAGCCACGATAGATTTTTTTGAATTTAAGGCTACTAGATACTAGCATCATATCTTATATAGTAGTTCCATGTGGTGCTAGTATCCCAATTTGGGTGTTAGTGTCCATCTATTCTAATTTTTGTGCTATTATACTAATCTTTATGTCACTATTTTTCAACTATGTTTACCTGAGTCTAATTTTTGTGATTTGGGATTATGTTATAACAAGTGTACTATAGTGCATTATGGGACCCTGATATCTATGACAAACCCCTATGAATTCTACTCTTTTGATGGGAGTTATTAAACATGTTCAAGAGCTATCTTCAAAATAAAAATATTTACAATATGTGTGTTAGCTGGAGCATATATGATATCTACTTAATAATCCAATATAATGTGCATACATAACATCAAAATGTAAAATAATCAATGCATATGTTTGTAATGTGTGATGTATATTATTTATAACATTCACAAGGCTATGAAGATAGATACAATAATGTATTTAACAACAAATATGAGTATTAACTAAGTATATACGTAAGGGGATGGGGCATAATGTCCATCATGACACCCAAGTAGAAAGGGGAGATGTATGAGGTCCCTCATGGAATATAAAGATAGAGTGTGTAACAAAAAAGATACAAGTTTCATGACCATGATACATATAATAAGGAATACATACAACACACATGAAGCACAAAAAATAGGCCAAGGGGATACAATACAAGGGACATAGGAACATGTCACTAAATATAAAAAATAAGACATATAAGGACATGTTCAAATGCCCACATAGTGAACAACAAACAATATGGATGAGATCCACATATAAGGACATGGTAAAATGTCTACATACACAATTAGGAAAGCACACATAAGGACATGGGCACATGTACAAAGCATATATATTAAGAAAAAAGTGGCATAGAACCAAAAATAAATGGAATATTCAAATGTCCTTGAATAGAAGAAGCACAAAGATACAAACAAGTCTAAACTAAGAAATATAGAAATGATAATATGCATAAATATGTAATATATATATATATATATATATATATATATATATATAAGATCTAAGATGTACATATACTGAGTCTAAATTAGTAATAACTAGTCAAAAATTTGGGTAGATGTAGCATGATCGATATCAAAATATAACAATACTAAAATATGGCGTAGAGTTTTTAATGATGTAACCTATAATTTAAACTATGTATAGGGTACCTACAAATGGACAAATTTATGAAATGAAGAACTCGTGTATATATGTAGATGCCCTAGTGGGTAGATAATAGAAAATCTAAGTTGGTGTAGTGGACTTAAGTCTTGTAATAATCTATAATCACTTGATAAGAACAAGTGAATCATGTATGTATGATAAAACTAAGTATACTAAGATAGATAACATATGTAGTGTCTATAAAATATAAGAAATGTAAACATGACAATGCATACAATCTCTAGTTTTGTATTTTCTGATTAAATAATTGATTTTCTTTTTAAATGTTTTTGACATATTATATTATTTTCGTATTTTCTATAAATATGTTATATACAAGAAACTTGAAAAGAGTTATTAGTTTTATATGTAAAATCTCCTTAGATGCATGGTGTTCAATGGGTTTATTATTTCCTTAACATCAAGTGAAGCTATATGGTATACTTTTGGGCTAAGGTTTTTTTTGATTAAGTATGGGCCAAGACAATTTGGTTTAAATTTTCCTTCGTTCTCTTCTTTCAAGTTGAAATTTGTTATATTTTATTTTTGAACTAGATCATTGAGTTCGAATTCCCTTCTATAAAGATGGTTATTTTTAGTCTGATGGATTCATATATGATAAGCTTCGAGATGCTCTATGGATTGAATGCATGTGTGATATAATTATTCTATTTCATGGATACATCTCTCTCTATATTGATCATCTATGATTGGCCCTTTTAAGGAGACCTGTAAGGATGGAATTTCTAACTCTAATAGGATAGCTAATTCTATGCCATATACTAGTAAATAAAGAGTACCTCATGTTAATGTATGAATATTGGTGTGGTAATCCCATAGTCTATAGATGTTATGATTATGCCAATGATCACCAAATTTGGTAAATTTTTGGTTGAGGATATTGCTGATTTTTTTAATTCTTCTTGACCGTTACGCTATGGATAGTATAGAGTAGAGAATGTGTGTCATATTTTATATTTAGCACCAAATGTCTTCACTATTTTATTCTTGAAATAAGCTCTATTGTCTATGATGATGTCTATTCAGAGGCTAAAGTGGGAAATAATCTTGGTCATGAGTAAATGACACATATCTTCTCCCTTTGTGGATTGTAGTGAAATGGCTTTCCTCCATTTTGTAAAATATTTTTTATATATGATAATTAATTTGTGACCTACTATATATTTTGGATTTATCTTACCAATTAGATTAAAACACCATATCATGAATGGATAAGGGGATAATATAGGTTGTAGTTATTTCTAAGGGACATGGTGTAGGTTATTATGGCATTAGCATTTATTGCATAACTTGGGATATTCTTAGAATTATTATTACATGGATGGCCAATAGTAACCTTGTTTGAGTAATTTGTGTGACATTATTTTATCATATGAGGTATGCATGGGGAACTAATGTATATTTTAATCATTTTATAATGAAGATATCTTGATCTTTATCTATGTTAATGGGGATACATAATGTTGTACTTTCCATTTCATTAACATGAAGATTATTTTTACATGGAATGCTTTCAATAGAAAAGTTTTCAAATTGAGCCTATAAATATTGAACCATATTATTTTGGGGAATGAGGCATTATTATTTGGTTTGGTATATGTATGTGACCTAATTAAAAACTAATTATGAATCTCTAAAAACTTTAATTGATTTTATCTATAGATTTTGAGGTGGTTTAAGGCCTAAGATAAGATATTTGTATTATATGATGTTTTTGGTACATGAAAAATTGAGTCAATAAGTGAGGGGTGGTGTGTACCCAAATGGGTTGATGAAAAAATTATAGCTCTTAAACTAAATACACATATATAACCATCAAATAATATTATCCATGTATCAAAATTTGTATTATAAGTTTTGAAGTCATCCCTAAAATCATTGTGAAGTCAAAGAATGAGGAAACTTATTACTATGATAGAAGTAAAGGATATCCTCATATGACCCTAGCAATTATATTAGATCCTTGTCATTAGTGAATTACTTGAAATTAGGTAGATCTGGAGAATATCTATCATTGATAAGATCAGGGTACACAACTAAGAGTGTAAAAACATGGTTTACCATGTCATCTTCTCTTGGAATAGGTGGAAAAAACATTATATAATTAGTATTATGGTGACAAGAATTGGCATTAGATATGTTATATTTATATCCAAGTCCTTTTCTACCTTGTTTATCATATGCTTGAATGAGATTAAGGATTACTTACTCATGTTTGTCAAGGCCCTATCCTACATAACTAATTTTTTGGAAGTATCTCTATGCAAAATGATAAGTTAACTTATTATCCTATGATTTGGAAGTATTTAAGGTAGTGATACATGATTTATGAATAGTAAATTAGAGTGGTGTTGTATAAAACTCCACTTGAGGAATATAATTATGTTAAAGCTCTATATGTTCACAATATTTTAATGGTTTTTCATCTATAGGACAAGTGTAGATATGATCTTTATAGATAAACTTTAAACATGCATGTAAAGTGGATAGAAATATGTGCATATCATGAATCCATGGTATTCCAAGCAAGATATTGTAATTAATATCACTAGGCATAACTTGACATGTTGTATGTAGTGTTCTAGGTTCCTTTGTAAGGTTTAGTGTGATTTGACCTGAGACTTTGCATGGAATATTATTAAAACCTATAATTCTCATATCAAAAGGATCCAAATACTTAACATGTATATTAATAAGTCAAATAAATTGGATATTTTAAATGCTCAATCCTAATCCATTATCAACTAAAACCCATAGGCAAGTATAATGGATTATCTTCCTTTTTGAATGAAATGTAAAGAGTCAAGTATACCTACCTCATTAATTTTTAATGAAATGTAAAGAGGAAAGTATAAATATATTATGTGTTAATGTGGGATATCTTCCTTTTCGAATGAAATATGCTCTTCAGTCCATTTCATAAGATTAAATATAAAATAAACATAAGGTAGCTCATATGTTCAAGGAACCTAAGTACCATAGAGTGTTACATACATCATCTATTTGTATGTGTCAAAATGTTGTAGGATATCTAAAATGGAAATTATGGTTGAAGAAACATTTCTCTAGTAAAATAATAAATAACTTTGGGTGGTGGTAACCTGCCAAGCTTTGGGACCAAAAGTAGACATCATAACTTGGACTAAAGGTTTTAATAAGAGTGTAAAGCTAACAATAGATGTTGGATGGTGGCTAGATGTGTGTGGTTGAAAATTAGGATGGATAAGTGAGACCATTTATGTTCCCTTATGTATAAGACTAATAGGTAATGATTAAAAGTGAAGCAAAGAGCAAAAAACATCTAAAGGAGACTTGTTAATTTTAGGTAATGAAGTTGGTATTTTATATAATGTAATCTCCATGTGTTTAAAGATTTGTTTCTTAATTGAATTCCACATAAGTTAAAGATAACATTATAAATAAATAATGAAACATGGCATGCATTTTAATATATGTAAATCACCATGTATACATGTGTTTATGTCTTTTTTGATTTTATTTTGATTTAAAGTAAACAAGCATGTAAATGAAATTATTAGACATTGAAAAAAATAGGAATACACTTATTATTTTATGATTATCTTGATTATATCAAATAAAATGAGAAATTTATGGATTTAAAATCTTAAATGTGGCTCTCATAATGTTGGAAATATAAACCCTATGGTTATTTAGGTTTAGGGTTTGTATAATATTCAAATTAAATCAAATTCACCAAATGTTTTAACCTTTTAAGACTTATTGTATATAAGTAATATGTTGTTAAAGAGCTAATAATATTAAATTAGGATAGAAATATTCAATAAATATGGTCACTAATTTGTTACAAAATTAACTAATTTTGACATTTCTAAAAATAGTAATAAATAATGTAAATAATAACTTAAATAGGAAATGACTAAGATGGATGATCTATAGTATGAAAACTAAGGAAAGGGCTTTTATTAGTGTCATAAACAAGATGAAAGTGTCAAAAGTCCTCCTAAAAATTAATTCCCTAATTGGACAATAGTGTCTATGGTGTTAGTGTCCATGTTTTGGTAGTATTGTTCTCGTTGTAGGATTGCCCTCAACTTCAGGGTGTACTTGTGTCTAGATATGTGAGGTTTATTCCTACGTGCACAAGTCCTAAAAACCTATATATGGATTATTTTGATTAATTTTATGAACAAAACCTAATCTTCCATGTTGCTATGGATTTTAATTGATACAAGTAGAAAAGTGTGTTTCTTAGTGGGTTAGGTTGGACATCCTCAACACCTCATTATGATGAGAGTTATATGTAAAGGGAAATTTAATTGATTTATGAATAAATATTATCTTAGAGATGATAAATCCTACTTAAAATTTTAATTATTGATACATTAGATATTTGGGGTCTTGACCAAGATGGATTTACTAGACCTAACAAAGGAGTCTCTTAGCATAATAACATCACTAGAGAGGGTTCCAAAGCCTCTAGTCAGGAAATACCATGAAATAACCATATCTAGGTCCTATGTTTTCATATTCATAATTTATAATGGTAAGTAAATTAAAATATAACCTAGTTCTCACTAAATCTTATGGCACATAGTGGGGGTAATAAACATAAAAAGTAAACATGCATAAAAGATATATACTCATGTCAATGTATAAGAAATCCTAATGCATGGGAGAAAAGTAAAAATGAAAATATATATATTTTTACAAATGAGGGAAAAAAGTTAGGAATACTTACCTTTGATGACAAACCCATCAAGCCTTAATCTCTCCCTTAGCCAAGGTCAGCCACAAGAGGTTATTGTAGGATGTAAGGATAATAAGGATAAGTCACTTGTAGGATACATAACCTCTTTGTGCATCTAAAAGACTTATACAAAAGAAAATATCCATATCTCTAAAGAAATTATTGAAACCCTAAGTAATGTTCATCAACTAGAATGGTGGATAAGAAGATCCTCAATATATTATTTTTCTTCTTCTCTAGAAATGGCAAAATGAATATATATATATATATATATATATATATATATATATATATATATATATCTAACCATAAACATTTATAAATGTTTAGTCGATAGGGTTAGCCCAATAAAATTTGTATTTTTATTTTCTAAAAATAATTTAGGTATCAGTCTTGGTTAGCTACAATTGACCTAGACCTATAATGTGATATTTTAAATTTGAATACAAGGCTAATGGGGATGATAGTGTAATGTAAATAATATCAAAGGGTTTTAGGATTAGGAAGGGGATAATTAAGGTTGTAAACTCTTAGAGGAGTGTGAAAGAGAGGAGATAAAGCTTATAAAAGTCTATAGGAGAAGGTTATGTAGATATCAAGTGGTAGTATAGGGGACAACAATCTCGTAAAGCACTAATGGTCTACCCACCCCTTTCATGGTGTACCCTTTAAGGTATACACTCAGAGATATTTAAACTCGGTAGGTTCCTATAAAAGATAAAATGTTAGTAAGTTGTATAGTGAATACAAATATTGTGTGTATACATATACCTAACTCAAATCTCATCACATGTCATGTGAGTGTAACAAGGGATGGTGCTTTGAGAAATAAAATGACAACATGCAAAAATGAGCTAATTAAAAATTAAATACTAAAATGAATGTTGAAATGAAATTAATTTAACTAAAAATACCATACACATACCCTAATTTACCTTTATGCTGAATGATTACATGCAAATATCCTAGTCTTAATTATAAAGGGTGAAATACCTACATTTGAAGAACCCTAGGGATATAAGACCAATAATAGAAGTAATGAATGCATACATAGGATAGTTAACATATAAATTAATTACATAGAGAAATTGTCAAATTAGGATAGTTAAGGGAAGGTTAGAACTAAAAGATCAAACTTGCAAATGAAAAAATGAAGACAAATTAAGGATAAATGATTATAGAACACTCTATATCATGTTGGGAAGAATGTAATGCATAAATTAAAAAAATTAATGTAGAACATACTAATTCACATTGGGAAGAATGTAAAACATAAATGAGAAATTAAATATCAATGCATGAAAACTCTAACAAATACATGTAAGAAAGTGAAAGATAACCCATGTAAGATAAGTATGTTGAAGAAGAAAAAGTAAATCCTAAATGATTGAAAATTAATTTAAAATCAATATGTAATATAAGTATGTCAAATGAAGATGAAAAAACCATAAATAAATTAAATTGAAATGTAAGTCTAGATAAAATAAAAACATGAATAAGTCATACATAAAGAGAAAAATGTAATAATGTAAAATTTCATATGTAAGATAAGTGAAGTTCACAAAATCAAACAAGAACATGATGGATAAATGAAAATCAAAATCACTAAAGGATGAAAACTAAAACTTGGTGCTTATTCTAAGATACAATGTAACAAAACACAAGCATCTAATGCCATGACTAGTATGAAAATGAGATGACATAGAAAAAAATGGTGTAAGGTTGTTTGTGAAGAAGGCATCTTATCATCAAAGGTCCTACAATGCAACTCATAAATTATAAACCAAGAGGCATAATAAGGAAAATGTGATCAAGGATGTGATCAGTTAAAAGTAATATCAAACAAGGCTAATATAATAAAAATATGATGTAAATAAGGAATGTGAGGCACCACATGATTGATGTGAACATCCTTAGAAAGAATGAGACACACTAGGAAAGTGAGCAAGGCTAATAACTATCAACAATAAGGACTTAGGAAACATTGACTAATGAACACAAAGCTTGGCATATTTGGCAATTTTTGGCCCA
>JARHVA010004038.1:32500-100000 GCA_037957365.1 Torreya grandis
TCCAATGTAGATAAAGGATAAAATGAAGGGAAATTAGGTAAAGTGACAAGCCTCCTCTCTTCTATATTTTAGTGATCATTGGCAACTCTCTAGTACATAATTACCTAGTCGACAATGGGGCTAATACCTTGGTAATGCCAAAGTCAATAGTTGATGAACTTGGTCTAAGATATGAACCACAATCTAAAGGATTGATGAAAATTTATGGTTCTTCTCCCAAGCCATTTTTCATAATCAAAGACCTCAATATGACCTTGCATGCTTGTCCAAGTGTCTTTATGGCTCAAAATGTATTGATTTTAGACATTCTTCCACACTTTGCACTATGCTTATCCAGAGAGTTCACAACAAAGATAGGGAAAATATTATGGAAAATTGGTCCTATATGAAATTTAAGACAAGATATGGGGACAAATTATCAATCAAAGTTGAGCCCATTGTACAATTACACATAGAGCACTATGGACTAGATAATGTCAACAACAATTGCACCATCATTGATGAGGATTAATTTGCAATGGGGTAGGAGCTGAAAACTCATCCAAAAGAGGTGTCAAAATTGTTACTATATGATATATGTAATGATAGATAATTGGTGGACCCCTTAGAAGGTGTTGAGGAAATGGACTTGGGTGTCTATTGTTTGCATGAAGAAAACTAGCCCATGCCATCCCTCATGAGGTCTCAAGAATACCCTATTGGTCTATGGAAGATTTTATTTGATGGTTAAAAGAGCAAGAATTGGGTTGTTGTAGGTTTAATGATAATATGCCCTTCAAATGATCAATAATTCTCCTCATATAAGTTCTAATTAAGCTTCTCCTACAATGCAATAGAATATGAGGGTCTCATCCATGGCCTTCAATAGGCTTATAAGAGAAGGATCAAGAAGTTTTAAGTCTATGGGGATAGTGAATTGGTTATAAACAAAGGTAGAGGTTAGAATGCCACTAATAACCCCTTAATGAAGTCTTAAAAATGTAGAGAGTGGGACCTAATTAAGGACTTTGAAGCTTTCAACATTCAATCAATCCTAAGAGGCTAGAATCAACATGTTGACAAGCTAGTAGCTATGGGGGATCATTTTGACATCCCTAATGAATTAAAAAGGACTAAGGCTCCACCACATGTCAAAGTGGTAATAAGGCCATTAGTTCTAGGTAACAAATCTCATTGGTAGTTTTTTGAAAATGATAAATAGATTGCATATTTCTTACAGTAAGAAACAGAGTTTCCTTACATCAACTAAGGAAAATTATAACATCAATATGAGGAATAGATTTTTAAATTAAGGTCCAATAATCTTCCTAAATGGATAGTCACCCTATAAGGTCCCTTTCATGAAGGGGACCATATGAGGAAGGATAAATTAGTGATGTCAACTAATGAAGAAAACTATGAAAGAGTTCTTATATTTGAAGACAATATCCTCAATCTTAGAAAGGTAAATGCTAAAGATAAAAGGCATGATTTCATAGAGATTTATATTGAATATGTAGACATCTTTGCTGAGAAATATATTTACCTAAGGGGATTTGATCCTAATTTGGCTAGACACACTATAGAGCTAGAGGCTAAAACCAAGTCCATTAGGTAGAAGCAAAGGGCCATAAATCTCAAGATTGAAGAGCTCATGAGAAAATAGTTGGCTAAGCTTATTGAATCTAGGATCATCTTTGCAATTAATCACTCCTCATGGTTAGATAATCTAGTACCTATTATGAAGAAGAGTTGAGGAGATCAGACTATGTGTGGACTTTAGGGATCTTAATAGAGTCATTTTGAAGGATCATTAGCCTATACCACCCATAGAGAAAATCCTACAACTAGTTGCTAGTTTATAACACTTCTCTCTCTTAGATGGATATTCAGGTTATAACCAAGTGTTAGTGGGAGAGGAAGATCAAACAAGTCTACCTTCACTACTAACTAGGGAACATTTACTTATCAAAAGATGTCTTTTATATTTTCCAATGTTGGGGCAAACTTTCAAACAGAAATAGACATGTAATTTTAAGGACTAATAAATCAAATGATATTAGTCTATTTTGATAACATTATACTTCTCTAAGAAATTCAATGATCACATGGACCATCTAAGGTAGATATTCCAAAGATGCAAGGAGCATGGCATCTATTTAAATCACAAAAAATGTGTGTTCTCTATGCATGAATGAAAATTATTAGGTCATATTTTTTAAAAAGAGGGATTATCCATTGAACCTGATATATTAAGTGATATCTTAGCCTTATCCTTGCCAAATCAAAATAAGGTGATCCAGAGCTTCCTTGGGAAGATAAACTTTGTGAGAAGGTTCATACCTAGTTTTAAAAACCTGGTCAAGCTTATCACCACCATGATGAACAATAGTCAAGTGTTTTCTTGGTTAGATAAAGGAAAGGTATCTTTTGAAGCCATCAATCAGGTCATTTCCCAAGCACCCTCACTATTGAATCCTAATTTCTCCAAGGACTTCATCTTGTACACCTTTACTAAAATTGACAACATATCATCTATGTTGATGCAAAAGAAAGATGAAGTAATGGAGCATCCAATTACATTTTTTATTTAAGGGATAGAAAGATATGTGGTGAGGTACACCTTCATTGAGAAGCAAGTTATTACATCCTTGAGAAGACTCAAGAATTTTAGGTCCATGATCTCTAATAGAAGGATGCATCTTACGGTGTCTCATCTTAGAGTTAGGTGCTTCCTCCTTAACAAAGATTTGAATGAAAAAAGAGTACGTTAGATCACAAAGGTCATGGAATATGACATAGATATCAATGTCACCAAGATAGTTAAGGGAAAGGTATTGTGTGAACACATGGTAAATGACCTCCAAGAAGACAAGGAAGGTATTTGGTGACCCAAGATAACTCATAAGTATGTACACCTCCACTTTAAAAGAGCTAACTTCAAGATATGGCTCATTTCTTGAAAATAAGAGAATGCCCCTAAGGTTTGGATAAATCTCAAAGAAGGTATTTTAGGCTTAAATATATACTTTATGCATTATCTAATGGTGTTATTTTTATAAAGGACCTCAATGGGGTACTCCTTAGGTACATAAAAGATGACCAAGTGACCAAACTCTTGAAGCAGTTCCATGGACTTGTAGGAGGTCACTTTGAACCTAGAACCATAGCAACAAATATAATGAGAGGTAGTTATTATTGGCCCAATATTTTCAAATATGCACATGCATTGGTTATAAAATTCTAGAAGTGTGCCCTTTTATAGGAAAGTATAAACTAGTAGCTCTTCCAGTCAATCCTATTTAGGTGGAGCAACCCTTCATACAATAGGGATTAGACTTAATAGGGATGATCAAGCCACCATCAAGTGTAGGGAATAAATGGGTGCTCTTTATAACTAAATACTTTATCATGTGGGAGGAATCCATTACTTTTAAGGAGGCTAGTGAAAGTGTAGTTATGGACTTCTATGATATCCTTATGACTAGGTTTATTGTCCCTACCACCATAATTTTTTATAATGGATTAACATTCCTTGGTATGAAGAGAAGTGAGTGGGATCTCAACTGGGCATCTACCTCATCACCTCTTAAAACTAATATCCTTAAGGAAATGAATTGGTAGAGTTCACAAACAAGAATTTTTTAAGGATCATCAAGAGTACAATGGAAGAGAATCAAAGAATATGACACACAAAGCTAAAGATAACCTTATGGGTTGATAGGGTGACTCTTATAATTACCATTGGTAATTCTATATATGTTATTATGTATGGAAGGTCATCCAAATTTATTATCTCCCTTGAACTACCTACATAATAATTATCCCATCATCTTGAGTTAATAGAGGATGAGCCCATGAATGTGAGGATGATAGAGATTATGGAGCTAGAAGAAACCAAACATCTTTCTATGAAAACACTAGAGTCACATAAATCTCAGGTCAATAGGGCATTTTACAAGAGAGCTATAATAAGGATATTCAAGGGGACGTAGTCCTCAAATGGGACTCAAATAGGGCCAAAATAGGTAACCATACCATGTACGATAGCTTGTGGAGTGGTCCTTAGTTGATCTATGGATGCAAGGAACATAATGCTTTTCTACATACCTAGTTAAATGGAGAGAAATTACCCATACCAATCAATGATATTCATCTAAATCCCTATTATTATAATCATTACATCCATTGTAACATATTTTACATACTAGAGTAGCTTTTGTGTTTTCCTCTAAGTGTCTTGTGCACATTTAATTTTTATTCTATTATTTCCTTTTCCAAAGTGCCTTGGGTATTTTGTTTTGTTTTATTTTTCTTGGTCCTTAATACTTCAAGAGAGGTTTAACTTAGTTATAGAGTTTAATGACTCTACGCACAATAGACTAGATGAGACAAATGGTTTCACTTGTCAAAGCATAATAGGCATGCTTCTCTATGAGTCACCAAAGATGTTAACCATTTCTAGCCCACATACCAAGATTATGCCCAAATAGACAAGGTTACTAACGAATGAGTAGGTATAAAGTATTACAGAGACACTATGTTATGTCAAGAGTACTTGGGATTAGTATTTAAGTGCATATAAATCATTTGGTTCTTTATTGTGTTCACCTACAAATTTTGGTTATAGTGGATTTTTCTTTAGTAGGTAGTTTTTTGATTTCATCATTACCATGTGTGGATGAGTAAAAAAGAATTGGTCACATGGTTCTGATCATGTTAGTCCCAAGAATATATGTGCTAATTTTTAGGTCATCTAAATAAGTGCATTATAAGATATGAAGATTCAAAGTTGGCCTCTCATACAAAATTAAACTAAGTTTCCATACATAGCCATTTTGTAAAGGAGTTCAAATTGAGTCAATTGGGTAGTTTGATAGTACTATATATCACACATGTTGTAGTCTTAAGAGAAAAAGGTCATATGGGTTTTTTCATCTTAGTCCCTAGTTACTATGTACTAAGTTTTAGGCCATGAATATAGGCATGATGAAATTTATTAATGTTCAAAGTTGGCTCCTCAGATAAAATTTACCAAGTTTCCATACATAGCCATTTTTGACTAGATCATCACCAGGATGTCATAAAAGAAAAAATAGACTAGCCAACTTGTGTATTTAATATCTATTTTTCACCAAACCATCACCAAGATGTCATAAAAGATAAAATACATTATCCAACTTGTGCATTTAATATCTTAACTCAGAAGCCTCACATGACTAGTGAATCATGCACAATTATAGTCTTACATGTCAAATCATCCTCAAAAAATTTCATGCCCACATGAACTTTTTGGATTAAGTTATATTATTCTAAAGATAGACTTGTAGATTGAAATGTGAATGCTAATGTCAAATTTAGGCTTCAAAAAATAACCAATTAATTTAAAAAGACCACTAGATCTTAAAATTTATGTCTATGTGCCCATCATTTGATGGGCTCATGAATGTATTCAATGGTCACGTAGATTTCAAATTTAAGATATAACAAAGAAAAATCTAATAGAGCTTCAATTTGATGGTCATGTGAATGTCAATGATGATAATGTGAACATCATTTCATGGGAGTGTGTACATCAATTTTAATCTCATGAGATAGGCATTAGTTTTCAAAAAGTGGGTCCTAGTATATCTAATTGTCCTCATTTGATCATACATATTGATCCAATAGTATGAGATAGGTCAATATTCAAAGGATATTCATGGAAAAAAATTGGTGGATCATGTTGCTTCATATAAGAATATTTGATGGTGTGATATAGGTCAAAAGGTCAAGATATTCTAGCAGGATCTATGAGACCAATGGGAGAAAAGGTACGATGAAGTAATGCAATTGGCTTAAGCAATAATTGATAGACAAAGATGAACCAATGCAATGGTTTTTTACCCAAGAAAATAGGTCTTGTAGGATCATCTTTTGGATATTAGAGCTTGGCTAAATGCCATTAAAGGGGCACACTAATTTAGTAAGATATAAGGAACATAAGGGAAGACCTCAGAGCTAAATATGTACTTCTAGTTTGTAAAATTATATCAGGTAGGGTTATTATTGGAAATGTGTTCACCATCTTAAGAAGGGTCCATGAATATAAAAAAACTATTTCTTGTAGAGATATAATGGGTCTATTTGGACTTTATTATAATACAAAAATGTGTTATATATTCTATAGGTCCATATTCATGTGGAAACTATAGGAAAAATAATAACCTTAGATTGGTTTTTTATCTATAGGATAAACCTATGATCTAAATATGAAAGTAGAGAAGATAGGTGAATAATGTAAAGGGTCTTCATCCTTCAGCATGGCCATAGTCTCAATAAGTAGTTTCTAAAAAATCACAAAACCTTGATCTGGTTAGATCCATGAATATGAGGTTTTGTCCTCAAGCAAGATATGGAATAAAAGATCAAATAAAAGGTCTAGTGTTGGGAACTATAGCTAGGATCATTTAATGCATCCTCAAGATATTTGGGGAATTTCTCACTCAGTAAACCATGGGCAATGTCCTAATTGATAAAAAAAGTGGTAAGGTTTTCATTGACTAAGGAGTAAAAGGTGGTGGCTCATGTTTAATTAATGGCCCAATATAGTGTTTTTTTCTAATGATGTGTTCCCACATCCTTTATTTCTGTCTCTCTCTTCTCCTATATTTCATAGTCTCATTCCCATTGAAGGAGTTCTCAACTCTTAAAATTTAGAATTATTTTATTGGACAAGGATACTCATTAAGAATCTTGAAACAATTTTTATCATTTGTTATGATTAAACCTTATCAAAATAGTATAATAACTACCTTTTGAAGTAATAGGATAAACTCTTTTCCTATCTCTTTCCTTTAATCAGTGATTAGTATGCTTGTGTATGGTGAATTTGTGAAGGAGATTCTTATTAGTTTATTTTCTTTCTACTTGCCTCGTTGAAGGTGTTTTCAAACTAATATTCAAGTATATATTAGTGTTTTACTTGGAATCTCTTCTATGAAGTATTTATGCAACTAGTGAGATTGTGAGGTTAAGCCATAGTTGTATTTTGTTTTTCTAGTGAGTGTTCAAGCTAATGTCAGTGTCCATTTAAATTTGGTAAATCACCCTTTTGTATTTTTTAGGATAATTTAATAATCTTTCTATCACTTTTCCTTGTGAAAAATTAGTTTAGCATTAGTTTACGTGATCATCAAGAGTAAGTTGACCTTCTCTAGAGTCCAACCCCATCATAGGATACCTATAGCCTAGGGTTGTTCCCATTGTGTAACTCAATTGGAAGGAGCTTTAAGAACTCTTTCCAAGGGAACAAATTTAAGCTATAATAGGGATAAAAAGTGAAGTACATAAATCAATACATGAAGGCTATATGCATGAAAATTAAAATGGACCTACCTTCCCACAACATGTTCCATGTTCTTCAGGACCCCTTACAAATGCATCAATATATCACAAAGATTGGGTACTTATGTGAAAATTTAGGTTTCAATACAAGTATATGATATAATAATACATCCTAAACCACTCTATTGGCCTACCACATCCCAATAGTCCTTAGATTTATCATGAATCAAACTATGGAGTTTAAGATTTGACTAAGATAGGAGACGTGGCAAATATAGATCATGTATTTTTGTGTGAGCTAACTTTTAAGATTGTATTTTAGTTTTTTTTATTGCCTTTTGTTTCCTATATGATTTTAATTTTAAGTTTTTTGGATTTTTATACTCCTCATCCATATGGATTCAAAGAACCAAATGTGAGTGAAATAGGTGATGAACACAAGTGAGATTAAACTTGGTGACTAGAGGAAAGAACCTATAAACCAAGATGTCTAAAGACTCCCAGACTTGCCCTCAAGTAAGTTTAAAATATCAAAATTTACCTATGTGTGCCTCAAATGAAATTAAATAAGGGAAATATGGTGATCATGAAAGTTTAATCCATGTAATAAGTGATATAATTAGGAATATGATTCTACCTAATCGTAAAGAGGTAAAATAGTGATATGAAATGGATAAGGCATATGTTATGATAGTCATGTCACTAGAGAGGCAATAATAATGTATAAAAAATCTATAAAAATTACCAATGAAATTATAAGTCACCTTAACTAAGGGGGAAAGTAATTTTAAATTTTTTTAATGTGGTAATTTGTGAGGGTAGCTTGGTCCTATCCATTGTCTTACACTACAACTCACAAGGTGAATAGTAATGAGGTGAATGTTAAATAATGGGAAAAATAATCATAAAGTTACTAAGGTAAAGAATGACATAAAAATATATTAATGAAAGATATATATAACAACCAAAATGAATATAAATCCCAAATGTAATGTGTTATAAAACTAAACCATGGAACCAAAGAATAAATAATGATGATATCAAAATATGTATGTCAGAAAGGCCTAGTCCTATCCAAGGTTTTATGATGTAAGTCACAAATGATAAAGTGAAATAAAACTAGAGAATCCAAAGGAAACAATGGTCCAATGAAAATGAAACTACATGAAATAAAGTACATAAAAATAAAGAAACATGATACAAAAATGGCAATCAATATCTATGCTAACATCTATATCAAAGATGGGCACGTGAAATACAATAATATATCTCTTGAAATGTTTCTTAAAGTTGAATATATTTGTTATTATCTAATTTATAATAATAGTTGGAATTATAAGATGCCCCAATGGGTAATTAGATGAAGGGATGGGTATCATAAGATGCCCCAATGTTTGAAGTGATATGTGGATGGGCATCACAAGAATCCCCAGTGAGGTGAAATTTAACCATTAGAATTATTTATATTGGGTATGTAGGTGAATTTGGAGGTATATAAGGAAACTTAGGGCCATGTATGATGCACTTTGGATTAGGCATTTGAAATAGGTGCTCTTTTGGTTCATGTGACCTATGAGGTTGAGGTCAGATGAATTCAAACACCCATTTGAAGTTGTGCATGTTAGATTTACCTTCCTTATTAGTCTAGAGGATAAAATTTGATTTAAACAACATTAATAGATGAGGTGGAGGTATGGGATAATTATTATTGATCATTATGTAGTTTATGTTTATGTTTATGTGGTTCTTTAGATTAGAACTATGATATTTGAAGATAGTCTTGTTAACATTGTTTAGAAAGAGTATCAAGATTGAAATTTGGAACAATCAAATAAGCCATAATGAATCTTTGAAGATCATAACAACACTCATGAGAATGGCCTGTATTATCCTACCACCAACAAAACTTATCAATATTATACCATTTTGGAGCAGGTTTAGAAGGATCAAAGCTCATGGGTTTAGAGGGTGGAAATTTATTCTTAAGTTGTTCTAGATTCAAGGGAGGGTGGGTTGGGTTATAATTTTTTGAATTAGATGCTTCATTTTTATTTTTATGAGGTTTAAAATAATCAATGTTATGATAAATGATTGAAAAGGTATGATTGAAGTTTTTTGAGGTGGTTAAAATTGAGTCATAAGAAAGTCTTGCCTTTTTGCTTTGTCTATGGATTATAGTAAAGTTTTAGGTAAAAAGATACAAATTTTGCATTGAAGAGGAGATTTAAGAGTGGTATAAAATATTATTAAAAGTGTGTCATCATTAATATTATGGTCCACTTTGTTATATAGATACTTCCATAGTTTGATGAATGCAAGCATATTCATTATGAAGTTTCCTGGCATTGATGAAAAGGATATGGTAATTTTTAGGAAGGTCATCATGTTGGAATTCCTTCAAAAGAGAATATAATAAATCCTCTAATTGTGAGACTAAATGTCTAGGAATTTTATTGTACCATTCAAGTTCATCACCAATAAAGTTTTTGGCTAAGAGCTTTATGGTAGAAAAGGTGTTAGCTTGGAACCATTCCTTATAGAGATTACCAAAAGATTTAAGAAAGATAGTGGGATATTTAGTTCCATAATAGGTGATAGTTGGAGAGATGTTTCCTATGCATATAAATGTAATTAATGGAGATAAATATTCATTTTGAATATGTTAAAGGATTTTTTTATGCAATATTGGTTTAGGGATAATATTACCATTGGCATCTATAAGAGGAGCAGGTATACAATTTTGATTTGGTTGATTCATGATGATTTGAGGTTGGTGGGTAGCCATTTTAAAGATATTATATTACAATTGAATAATTTTGGAATGGCTAGTTGTATGCATAACATTCATTTATTTCATAATTTGAGAAATAATTTGAGTTGTATCAATTGGAGGATTTTGATTTCTAGTGGTTGGAGGTGGGATTCTAGTGTTAGTAGGAGGATCATTACCTATATTGGTAGTAGGAGATGGATTATTATATGGATTCCCTAAGTTTTTAGTAGGAGGAAGGCTATAATTAATTACTTAAACTATATTACATTATGTATTAATTGGTTTTGTACTAGGAAGACATGAAGGAATAAATTGGATAGTTTCATCTAAAGTAATAAAATAAGTGATGTTTTGATCTAAATACTTAATTATGTATTATTCTTGACTAAATGGAAGCAAAAAATATGACATCATTATAAAATAATGCTAAATGGATTAGAAAATTAATCAAACTGTAACTATGTCAAATGCATTAAATTCATTCTACGGGAAATCCATGGAACATAACTTCTAATAGACTAAGTCAAGTTAGTCGACTTTGTTTTGAGTGAAGGAGAACTATAAAAAACTATGTCAACTGCATCAACTATGTTCCATAGGAATGCATCTTATAAAATATTTAGTCTACTAGGTTGATTGTGTTATGGAAATTGGGAGTTTATTTCAAGATAATAGCTAAGGAAATACAATTGAGCACACAAAAAATTAGATCAATGTGTTTGATATAATTATAAAACACAACACAAACCTTGTACTAATGATACATAATAAAAGTTTTTAAATACAAAATATAATAATCAAAGATCAGGTAGAAAATCTTGAATGTAAATTATAAGCTAAGAAATCATTCTTGAATGTTTTAAAGTTATAATAAATTTTAAAATAGATGTGAAAGGGAGTTGGATGTAATAAATAATTAAAAAGCAATCTATGGATGGTTTCAGATAGTTTAAGTTGAAAGGGATATGTATTGGTGATGGTATTAAATTGGTATTTGGGAATGGCCTCTCACTTGACAATCTTGTAGTGATAAGGGTGTTGGGTGCTTTACTAATATAGACAATCAACCATGTGTTTATGCTTGGCTAGAAAACCAAGTTGGCTTCCCTCTTGGAGATGAAATACAAGTAGGTAAGCCTTAGAAAGATAAATGTTTAATTAGTTTTTAAGTAAAGTTATTTTTAAGTGTGTTCAAAATATAAAAATAATGTGACTAAATTGGTAAATTAAAAAACCACCTATTTAGTCTATGTTTGTTTACTCTAAGAATTCATGAAACTAGAAATGAAAAGTGAATAAATAAGATTGTAAATGAAGAGCATAAGTTACTAAGAAGGTACGAATAAACCTTAATATTTTTGAAGATGTTTAGTTTTCTATTTTTCACTAAAAATCTACTAACATAGTAAGTTGTGTTGAAGTTGTGTTGATTGTGTTTGTAAATTTTCATAATAGAGTCAGTTGTGTTCACTATGTTTGTAAAACCTGCTAATAGAGTTAGATGTGTCAAGTATGTTTGTAAAATTTTGTAACAGTGTTAGATGTGTTAACTATGTTTATAAAACCTACTAAGATAGTTAGTTGTGCTGACTATGTTTTTAAAATTTGTATTTTAATAATACCTACACAAATAAGAAATAAAGTAGATCTAATCAACTGTGTGCTAAACTTGTGAACTAATTACTAGACTTAATCAATAGATTTGATATACTAATATATAAATACAAATATATAACATGATAAATGAATGCATCAAGTAAGAAATACAAGGGTTTGATTCACATTGGGTTCATGAGAATTTAAGAAAAGGAGAAGTAATTGATTTATCAATCAATATTAGCTCAGAGAAATTATATCCTTCTTACACTTCTGATTGTTGATACATTAGATATTTGTAGTCATGACCAAGATGGATCTGATAGACCTAACAAAGGGATATCTCACAATAATAAGATCACTAAAGAGGGTTCCAAATCCTATAGTCAAGTAACACCATGAAATAACCCTAGTTAGGTCCTATGTTTTCATATTCATGAAGTATAATGATAATCAAATTAAAATCTAACCTAGTGCTCACTGAATCTTGTGGCATAAATTGGGTGTAATAAACATAAAAATAAAAAATGCATAGAATATTTATAATCATGTCAATGTATAATAAATCCTAATTCATGGGAGATAAGTACAAATGCAAATCTATCTACTCTTACAAAAGAGGAATAAAGATAGGAATGCTTACCTTTGATAATGAACCCATCGAGCCTCAACCTCTCGCCAATGCGCTTCATAAGAGGTTGTTTTGGTATGTAAGGATAAAAAGGATAAGTAAAATCGAGGCTAAAATTTTTTTATATGGATCTAAAATACTTCTCCACAAGATAAGATCCATATCTCCAAATAAAGTATTGAAACCCTAAGCAATGCTCCTCAAGTAGAATGGTGGATAAGTATATGCATACTATTATTATTATTTTATTCTCTTCTTCTCTAGAAATGGAAAAATTAATGTGTATATATGGCTAAATCTAACCATAAATATTTTCAAGACTTTATTTGACAAGGTCATCCTAATTGACTTTGTATTATTATTTTATAGAAATAAGTTAAGTCTCAGTCTAGGTCATCTAGAGTAGACCTAGATCTATAATGTGATTTTATAAATTTGAATATATGGTCAATGGGGCTGATAGTGTAATGTAAACCAAAAAATATATTTTTAAGATTAGGAAGGGGCTAATGAAGGTGGTAAATGATTGAAAGATTATGCAAGAGAGGAGATAAGGCTTATGGAAGTGTATAACATAACGTTCTATAGATAGAAAATGGTAGTATAGGGTATAACAATCCTATAAGGCACTAATGATCTGCCCACCCTTTTCTTGATGCACCCTTTAAGGCATGCACTCAGAGAGATTGAAAATCAAAAGTTTCCTATAAAAGAGAGAGTGTTAGTAAGTGGTAAAGTTAATAAAAATATTGTATGTATATAGGTGTTTCCTACATACCAATACTTCGAAGAGGGATCAATCTTGATGTAGTTATCCCCACCTAAGTGCTAGTGTAAGTGAAATCGAACCTAGTATGATTATTGACCTGAGGGATTTGAATGTGCTTGAGACTATCAATATAAGCAATTTGAGCTTAGGAATTTTATATATGGTAGTATGTATAAGTAGGGAAGAATAGGGATTGATAACCTTAATTATGAAAAATTGTTATGAGTTTGCACATGTAATTTAAATCTAGTGGTTCCTGGGCTAAAATTCATGTACTTGTTTTTTTATAGTGCTCGTGTGGGTGCTAAAAGTGGTCTAATCCAACCCTAAGAGGTCTAAGATTTGAAAAGAAATATGTTTATGGAAAAAGGAGGGAAAGGATAATAGAGAAAATATTAGGACACTAACACCATGTGGTTATACTTCCCCTATTATGGTGATATTGTCCTAGTGTTATAAGCCTAAACACAAAAGGCCATGTTGAAAGAATAAGGGCATGGGACTACTTTAAGGATGACTACAGATGCCTATGGCCCACACTAATGATGGATAAGTGTGAAAATGGGCTCGAGGATAGGACTAGGGCTAATCTAGGGATACGTGGTCTAAAGTATCACTCTTAGAATTTAAGTGTCATTTTTAGGTGATTACAATTACACACTATAAACTATGATAATCATAAAACTAGAATCTCTAAATTTGATATTGGAGCAAAGACACAAGGACCTTATTAATCATAAAATTGAATAATGACATATATAATAGTGACATGCCTTCCATAAAATAATTTCACATTAATTTTAAATGGATAATTCTATTGATTCAAATGGAATTTAATATATTTATAAATCCATTTAGGTATTCAAAGATAAGTCGTGTGAAGGTAAAATAAATTTATAATTTTACTATGTCCTCATGTGATTATTAGAATTCAATGTCTAAATAAATTGTTATTTGGATAATATATTTCATGATCACATAATCTCTCCGTGAATTAATACCTTACAAGCCCTATACCTCACATCATCTCTCTCTTTGTAGAATTAGGGATCCTAGGAGTGTACTGTAATTTTTCTCCTTTATAAAATGTATCTAACTATTTCTTTAAGTATCAGGATGCCCTTTGTGTTATTTTATTTTCACCTTCCATATTTCAAATTTTCCTATGGGTTTTTCACAATCTAGTTGGAATGAAGGGATATTTAGTAATAATAAGGGAGGCATGTGTATACAAAGAATTAGGGTGGAGCTACAACTTGTCCTACTTAGTTAATTCCAAGATCAGAGAAGGTAATATTATTAGCAATTCATTTGAAATAACTAAACCTAAATATAGGATATATTAACACATAACTCCACTAGAAAGGGTTCTAAATCCATTTTTAAACTAGTACCATACAATAACTCTAGTTAGGCCTACAATACATGAAATAATGTCTAGTCTAGTGCTCGCAAAAGTTTTTAGCATAAAGGTAGATGGCTAAAAAAATAAAAAATAAAATGAAACATAAAAATATATTTAAGTAAATTTTGAGTAGTTATAAGAAAGGGGTAAAACATTCAACCTATTACTTCGTGTAATTTATATCTACCAAAATAAAATATTAAGAGTTGGGAATACTTATATTGAATGAACATGTCATGCCTCAATCTATCCCTTGGCCAATGGAGACTTTTAATATTTTGTTTTGTATTTATAAGGTTCACACTATAAAAATCATATCTATATTAAAATACTCCTGCTTTACATCTAAAAATTTCCCACAAGACAAGGTTCTTTCTTTCTAAGGAAAAACTCTAAACAATGACTCCTCAAGTGTAGAAATTATAGAATTATGAGATGTAATAATGTGAAAATTAATGTTCCTCTCTATTGGATTGAAGTTAAAGTGGCATTTATATCCAAATATTGACCCTAAACCCTTCGATAATTTTATCTGATGTGATTGACCAACTCAGATTTCATTAGGTATGAAAAAGAGTTGTTAGGTCTCAAACTAGGTCAATCAAACCAACTTAGTTCCATAACATGCATTGAATCCTTTGTAACAAGATCAACCCAATTGAATTAGTTGGAAATTACATAAAAAGGGTGTTTGATTAGTAAATGGATATTTTTAAAGGTGAATTTATTAGGGAAGTGGATGAATGGTATTTAACTACTTAGGGAGTTGGGTAGATGTGTCTTATAGTGGGTTTAGGTAATGTTGTAGGGACAAACAATCTTAAAAAGAATTAATGTTCTACCCACCCATTTCCTAACGTACCATTTAATACATGCACTCTTAAATATTGAATCCCAATAGGTTATTGAGATATATAAAGTGTTAATAAGTGATAATGTTTAAAAATAATGTGTTTATACATATGCACCACTTGAATCTCATTGTGTGTCATAAATATGTCACATGGAATGGTGTTACAAGAAAGAAAATGAAAATAAACAAGAGATAAGATAAAAAAATTACAATAAAAATCATAAAAGAAATGAAAATGAACAATTTTTAAATGTGTACCTTTACTTACCTTGTTGTTTAATATGAGTTGTATACGAAATAAATGAAAAATGTGTTTGATTTACGAACCAAGAGATGGACCTAAAAAATTAGATGAAACATTTTTTTTTGAAAAAAATATGTGGTAAATATAGAAACATTATCTACATTTTTAGTATTCCATAAATTCTTTAAATTTGGGAAAATATTTTATATAAGTAAAATTATGTGAAAACTATGGAAATTTATAGCAAATAATTGTAATATTGTATATTAGAAATTTAAGTGTGCATAGATGTGATGAGAATGAGGAGGTAGATGTATTTTAGAATATGATATCTTATTATAGGTATGGGGTGTATTTAATATGAATTTATATCATTTTTAGTGTTAAATTAATTATATTTGGAAAATTAGATGCTGGGGAAAATCTATGTAGCATATTTTTTTCTAAATATTTTTGGGATAGAGTAGAAATTATGATGAAAATGATATGGGTATAAAAGGAAAAATTTATGTATAGGGTATTAATTATGAGTTAGTAAAAAATTATCCTATAAAATAAATGATATTATCAAGTTTGATGTATTTATGAATATGCAAGTTCTTTCTAAGGGTCAACTGCATATTAGTGGGCCAATCTAGTTAGATTGTAAATTTCTAACTGCATCTAACCTAGCCAATCTAATGTAAGAAGATAAAGGTCACTGATAATGTATATAATAGACAATATATATCTTATAAGTGGATAACATAGTATTTTAAATGGATGGTTATGTAGACTTAGTGTATGAATTCATGGCATATGGAGAACTATGTTAGGTAAATAGGCTGACTACATAGCATTAGGCTAATATAATTATAAGTTAATATTGGAAAATATAGTTAGGTACATGATAAATATAGCATAAAAAAGTAATTCACTAACATAGTTAGGTGTGTGGCTAATGTAGTATAAAATACATCTTTATCTAGCATAGTTAGGTATGTATCCAACTATAATCACCTAAAAGTGGTATTTGAGTGCTAAGAGTGCTAATTGACACAACATATTCATTATTTATCCCTAGACCTATAATATATATTTTTATCATACTTTTACATCCTTTGTGTACACCATAAGTGTCCTTAGTCAACTTAAATCTAGTCTTAGAACTTCATTTCTTGATCTTGGTCCTTCATGTCTAGGAACCTAGCAACCAAACATTAGCACAACCTTAAGGAAACTAGAGAAACATGGTGCTAATTTCCCCAAAATGGATCTAATGTCCTTTACCCTATCCTTCCCAAACTGATATATTTTAAAAATTAAAAACCTCTCAAGGTCAGCCTAAGCATCTTTTACAATCTACACAAGCTACAAAACACTATAAAGACATGACTTTTATACCTATATCCACTATATGGAATTTAGATGAAAAATACATATTCAAATATGAAACAAGTTTATAAAAATCAAGGCTATTAATCCCTATTATATCCTACTTATACATACTAACATATACAATTGACCTATGCTCATATTTTTTAGATTTTTTAATCTCAATCACACTCAAGACATTCAAGACCACTATTATTATAGTTTCATTTGCACCTATACTATCACTTAGGTGTAGATAACTACATTAGGATTGACACCTCCTTAGAGTATTGGTATGTAGGCAACTCTCTTCATAGTGGGGTGTTGATGATGCCCCTCCTATCTTGCTAATGATCGTAATTTTAATCTCATTCCTTAATTGAAATGAGGATTAGGGTTTACATAATAAAACAAATATTATAGGCACAATACATATTTTTAGACTCTGTGTGCATAGGAATATAATCAAAAAACATTATCACAAGTACAGTCATAATTTTAATATTATTGCACAAAGGATACTATCACCATTTTTAGGAAACTAGAGTCACATGGAACTATTTTCCAAGTGTGGTACTACTATCCAAGAGGGATTTTAATATAATAATCTAGTTGATGACACTCAGACATGTTCATATCTCAATTTTTATCACTTATATCTTTTGTGTCAGGTATTTTCTAGATAAGTCTTTATTTACACATATTTATTAATATTTTTAAAAAGTCAAAGCTAGCCAAAATTTGTAAAAATATTTGTGGATGTTTTAATAATATTATGTATATTCCAAATCTCTACACCCTTTTACAGTGGTCTAACACTTTACATCTCATTCCCTTATCACTTACTCACCATGCTTGTAGACTTGATAGTCTAGGAGTGCCATTTATCTATGACAAAATAAAGGGAATATCCCTTATTTTCTAGGCTAAGGTGAAGTTAGGGAGAGATTAATTAAGTCTTAGTTATCATATATACCAATTTTAATATTTGGATCACACCAATAGATGCTTCAACCTTTAAAAATATTTAAGACAAACTTCCCAAGTTGATGACTATGTAGGGTTTTCTATATGAAGGGTTGGATTTACTTTTTTCACCTTTTCCTTACCCTATTTCCTTGGTTTAAAGACCTTGTTAACCTGATGAAAACACTATTAATGTGATTTAAAATATGATCAACACCCTACATCTTTTATAACCCTCTCAACATGTACTCTTCACTTGACTAGTCCTAGTTGGTAGGCTATGGTGACTATAGGTGGTAGTCTCAATTAAGAATATGGGTTTATTATAGGTTGAATGTTTCATACTTAACCTTATGTTACATGATTTTTACCTTATTATATTTCATTAAGTTCATTATATACTTTAATGTTTTAATATCATGCTTATGACCAAACCAACCCCTAAATTGTCAATCCCCATGAATTGTCTACTTATAGTCCACCAGTAGGTGTGATTTTGAGGATAAAAATGGACCCCTATAGGTGTTTACAAATGTAAAATCATGGTTATTAAATCAATTATATTGATCCTTAGGTCATAGATAATCTCAATTCAAATGGATTTATTTTTTTGAAGGTTATGCTCTCAATTTTCATTACCAACACAATATATGTTGCAGACTAACTATAGATACTCCATTTAAGAAACCTAGGGTTTTACTATAGGTGATGAACTATATCAAACATTCAACATCAACCTCTCTAACTGTTACTATGGTCACAAGTCATTTTTCACTCATAAAAGTCATTTTGTCTTGAGTCATGCTTCTATTGTGTCACATGGTATTGTAAGGCCATTTAGACTTTAAGGATAATATAGATGACACTAAAAGTTTATAGTGAAAGGTTGTTTGAATTGAAAACCAATATTCATTACCTTATTATGACCAATCAATCTATATTCTAGATCAAGGAATTGTCCATATGATTGGGATATGTGATAAAGCCACTTATACTTGTCCAGACCTCATGTCTACCTATTATAAGATGGAATAAAATATGGAAAAAACCTTGATTCAAAGAAATTAAGGTAATTTGTCCCAAATGCAATTTTCTCAAACTGAGGGCTAGGATTCAAATTTGTTTTCCACTTTATGATTCCACCATTATAATGTTAGTACTCTTCATGTTTTTATACCTGAATAAGGTTTTAAACTGGTTAAAAAACCTAAAATTTAACTTCTCAATCCTCAATTAGGACCACCTATAAGTGTACATGCATAAAACCTATATATGAAGATAGGATATATGACTATGTGCATGGAGAATTGGTTCTAAAACCAATATTAGAACTCATTTAACATTCCAAACTAATCCTCTCTACCTTGGGAGGCTTTTAAAGACTTTGTAACCTCATCTTTTATTTAACATGACTGTTTAAAACTTCTTTTTCCCTGACTGTAGGTGAATTTTTGTAAGAAAATTGACTGTGTATATATGCTTATTAACTATGTTATTCATATGAAACACTATTTATACTAATATTTTCACGTAAATATGGTCAACATGATATATTATAAGTATAAAACATCATATCTCCCTTTGTATTAAAGGCACTTACATGAGAATGACCCTACAATAAGTGAAACACTTGTATGTAACTCCAATGGTGACCACAACTAGCAAACTAAGACGTTCATGCCAACTCCCTTACACCACATGTGAAAACTAGATAAATAACCATGTTATCAATATGTCCACACTCTTAATAATCATGTACAACTAATTTATATGGAACTATGTAAACATAGAGGAAACGTGAAGTGTATGGGAATGAGCAAGCATAAAATAGCAATAGACCTTATTATCAATTATTCATAAATTATAATAAACCAATATCGTAAATCCTTCCATGTATTTATATTATAAAAGGATTAATATAATTCCTTAGAAGCATATGGCCTAACTCAACTCGTCATTATACCATGCAAAGATTGGTTGACCATTCTTGTATGCAAAGGAGAGCGATGGAGAAGAAGAATAGTTTCATGCCACTTTTGATATTATCAAAACTTATAAATAATGGAAATAAGCTAAGGGGACCTAAAAGGTCACTTTAAATACTTCCACATGTGCAAAAAATCTTGCATAATCCATAAAACTACCAAAAACTACTTTTGCTTAACTATTTTCCTAATTTATATGTATCACTTGCATGTTTTAAGTTATGACTACCATATTTGACAAAAATATAACATATATGATGTTATAATACATTTTGGAGTTTTTTTCTCTCTGTGAAAATTGTATAACTCTATTAAATGACCCCAAAAGTGGCCTTAGAGTGACATAGTTATAAAAATGAATATGAGAAAGATAATGACACATTTAATTACCTCACTATGACCATAGTACACCCTATTCAACCTTATAATACCAAAATATCAATTTTTCAACTATAAGGGTTTGACCTCTTTTGACATGCAGTCAAAATAGTTAATATTCTTGGTAATTACCTAGTGGTGGCAAGCTAACTATTCCAAATACTAGTAGCTTACTCCTATACATTATGATTTGGAGTCGCCTATGCATATATATGACACTTAAATTCCTTTCAAATCACAAAAAAATAAGAAATAAGACACAAAACAAGGCATCTAAGTAAAAAAACATGTGTTCTCAAGAACACTTATGGAAAACACACACAATAAAAGAAAATACATGTAACTTGGAATATACAAAACCTAAAACATTTGAGGTGAATAAAAACTCACCATTATTCAACTAAGATTAAATATGGTGCCTCTTTCATCTATGCTACTCCATGAAAGCAACCTATCATATATAACTGCTTGTCAACAAACACTTGTTCATGAGCATGGTTAATAGACTTATCATCTCTAGGTCTTATTCTATCTACAAGTGTCCTACTTGTGATATTAAAGAATGATCCATACTACCCTCTAAGAGGCTTATTTGGATTTTCATATGATTTTAATTCTATCATAGCCAATTGACCCTTTCCAACTTGCAACTTGAAAGTGCTCAAAGATGCTTCAACCTTGCATTCCTTTTGGAAATGATGTTTTTGATGTATGAGATCATCAATATTGTCTTCTATTTTCTCAACCACATCTAATAATTATTCAACCTTAGGTTGAGGTGTTGACTACTCCTCAAACACACAAAAATTCTATCTCAATCCCATTTGTCTCCTTGATGACTACATCTTCTATGAAAGTTGTTAAACACTCAACCTCATGTTTTATATAACTTTATATTTCATGCTCAATAGCACATTCAAAAACTTAATTGTTAGGTTCATTAACAAACCTACTAGAATATTCATTTTTCTTACGAGGAGAGGTTGACTTACCCAACTTCTCAAACTCTTGACTTATGGCATTGGACCATTGCCATAGGTCATCCTACTCCTCATGGCTATCATGTTCAAGGAGTCCTTCATTAATTTCAAGTAGAAATACATTATCCTTATCACCATAATGATATATCATGTTTTGAAAACTATCACCATCATCATCATCATCATACACACGAATAAATTAACTATCTTCAGTATATTGTGAGAAAGAATGAGCAATGCTTACCTTAAACTTTGCAAATACTCCCTTATGAATGTTGTATGTATTGAGTAAGTTTGTTTAAAGTAATTATAGGGATCATATCCACAAGTATCTACACCATACTCATATTTAAATATATCAAATATACCTTCAATCTTATAATATGTCCCATCATCCAAAATAGACTACTTTTGAGTATTGATGACATAATTGATATTAAAGCTTACTTCCACATAGGTCTTAATATGAAACTTAACTAGTGGTTGAGTTATCACTATTAAATTTGATCCATACCATGTCATGATGGCCAATAAGGAAAAATCAGCTGAGAGGTAGCCTCCTATCTTGGGTATGAAATCCCTTGAGAGGAATATAGCAAAGTGACTAGGAAAGCTAACAACCATAATGTCCTGAAGGATGGTAAAGCTAGGAAAATCATACAAGAAGACTCTCAATCCTAAGACCCATCCTAATAACTTAGTAGGTGTCCCATCAAGTTAAATCACCCCTTTACTATATGGTTCATACATTAGACCCAATTTATTACCAACAATCTTGGGCATCACTAAAGTACTAGCTCTATTAACAACTATGTAGTTGTGAATAAGTTTATCCCCCATAATAAGAGTGAGGTATAGGGGTGGAGGATTTTTATATTTACAAGAGGGACCAATAATGTGTGTTGGGTAATTGGTGAATGAAACACCACAAGTACTTTATGGTTGAGGGATAACATTAAATGGAGACAAATGCTTTTGTAAAAGTTCCTTTTGGCCAAGCATGTGAAAGACATCCCAAAGAGAGATAGATGCATTAACATTATTCAAAGAATCAACAATGTTCAAAGCATGAGTACTCACATTTTCTTGAGTATTTAAAGGTAAATAAGTTTTTGGATCTTGAGATATTGGATAATTTTGAGTTCTCATTCAAATATCCTAATTTGAAGAAGGTGAATGAGTTATAAGGACTACCATACTTGTAGAAACACCTTAATACCTTGTCAAAGGACTATTTAAATTTGTATCAACACCATTAGTATATCATAGATACCTTATCTTAGATATGGTATTATCTACCAAAAAACTATTTTTTTTAGGACATAAGTATATTCAACTATGAAGTTATTTAAACTCACTCCTTGAGGTTATCATTCATATGTTTTCATGAGAACTTCATCTTTTTTTGATAGTTGAGGAGTGACTCCTCTTTAGGAAACCAAAGCTTGATCACCACCTTCATTTACATCTATTAATTTACCTTTTATCCACTCTTATCCTTACACCAAGTTTCTATGAACTAGTACAATTTCTCTTATGTTAACGATGGAAGTTGCATTATATACATTAGAAGGCCTATTGAAATTAGGCTATCCTTGACCTCTACCCTGACCATATTATTTAGGTGGGAACCTATTTACTTGTTGAGGATTAGGGTAGGGATTTTGATGAAGACCATTTTATATATTTTCTTAACTAAGCTAAGCTCCTAATAATTGTATCATTTCATCTTTATTACTAGCATCTTTTACCTTCATAGGGCCAGATCTAGACTAGGTGTTTGCACTAGGACTTTGGGAAACATTTGGAGTATCAACAGGCATATTGGGAAGAAAAGGAATGGAAAATTTTGGAAGTAACTTCTTAGCTTTTATGAGGCCATTCTCAACTCTAATGGTAAGCTCATAAGCTTCAGGTGAGGGGTAGCCACCCATGGATTACCAAATTATGTCTATGTCAATACCACTATCCATAAAATATGTGGGAAACATAAATCTAACAAGTGGAATCATGCGAGGAGGAAACCTATGCTAATTAATTTGTAATTTATCATTAAAATCATGAATTATTTCATTAAGACACCTTTGAATCACACTAAGCTGATGCATGAGTGATGTGTGATCACTCTTGTATTCAAACCTTGATGTTAACATGTCTCCAAAATCTTCCCAATTATGATACATAGACCAAGCAATGTCCTATATCAATCAAGTTATTTCCATCTAAGAGGTATGACAAGGAGTCTAATGGCAATGTTGACATTAGTGAAATTATGAAAACTAAATTTTTTTAAGGTATACTTAATATGCTCACTAGGTGTGACATGACCTTCACCATTGAGTGTGGGAACACTCTTTATAACATTAGGGGGTATGTCATCATATGCATCAAGATGGATAAGATTTTTATTTTTAAATGCTATGAAGGCATGATACCTAGCCATGTTATCCTCAAATTCATGTTCACTTTCTTGATATTCTTATCTTGGAGAGTCCTTTTCTTATTCAAATGTAAATATAAACTGAGGATGTTGAACTTTAAGAGGGAGTTTAGGTTGAAAGAGTGGGTTTATGGGATTAACACTACTACTTGAAGCTAAACTAGTAAGGACCATGAAGTATGAACACAAATATATGACTAAATAATGGTCTAAAACTAGATATTACCTTGAATTGAGTCTCCAAATGTTGATTAAAACACCATATGTAGTCGTTATGTTTTCTAAACCAACATTCACCTTAACAAGTTATCTTTAGGACAATGGTCCCACTAGGCATGCCAAAATTAATGTCACCAAATATTACACCATAAATGAGGTTGTTAAATAATACTCTAATATTTGGGAAAATTTGGAATACCTCTAGGCCTATGGGTTTCCTATAGTATACATAGACCTATAGGTTTAAGGGTTAGCTCCCTAGATTGATCCTTAAGTTCTTATCACCTACACTAATCAATTGATTATGTGAAAAAATATGTAATTAGACATGAAATTAAACTAATATAAATGGGTGATACACCATAAATATCTCCATTATGATACCATACTCTTACACTAATAATCATGATCTACAACACTATTCTCAAAGTCTTATAATACTCTAACATTACTATTTAAAACATGGAGGTGATATGCATGAAACTACTCAAGGTTAGTTAACCATAGATAATTTTTAGATAGTAAGGCTAATTGTATGATTTAAAATATACTAATACACATTAAAACATTTCATGTGACCTACTAGAGTGGAAACAACATGCATCAAACATGGAATGATTGAGAGAAATCAAGGATAGATATCAATCACTTGACATTTAACTAAACATCACTTCACATACTTAGAAAAGATAGCTTTTTAACACAAAAATATATTATATATCTTATTTCAAAGGAAAATTACAATATCAAACTAGTAGAGATTTACCATACTAGGTGTGGAATTAGAATACAAGAGCCAAAATGGCTTACATTTATATAATGTGAGAAGAGGTACAAGAAAGTGGAGATCAAGGATCATAGTACCACATGTAAAGGCATAAAAAATAGCTACATTATATAGGAATTAAGTGTAAAATATATTTATATAATGTCCTCTTGGATAAATGTCCACCTAAAGCATGGAAACTCTCCAAACATGGCACTGAGACCTTTAAATGGCTTCTTAAAACTACCTTCACGATTAGGAATATTTTGAGCACTTGAAACTAGAATAGGAAGATTTAACACATGTACACTACCAAAGAGGGGTTATAAAAAATCTTAAACTATCATCAGCTACTTTTTTATCTGCTAGTATTCTTCATGACACTTTCACTTACCATCTTTAATCACCATCACTAGCTTTATAGGTCTATCTTCACATTTATCAACCAAATGATATATAGTTTATCAATAAAATACATATAAGAGGTGTTAAAACACCTATAAAATATCCCCTTTATTTGCATTCCATGAATTAAACCTTCAAAGACCCCCAATTGGAATTTTCATTTTCTCACTTGGTAGTCAGTCTCCATTTTCAGTATCTACCAAAGATTGCCTGAGATGAATGACCTAGCAGAGATGTTTGTGTTCCCATCTAAAGTGAGTAATGGACATGTAATTGTATAATATGTCCCAATTGACCTCCCCCAATGATCATCATCCTTATTATCTCTTTTTTACCTATAATACAATCAAAATATGTCAAAAAATCTTATTTTTTACCCTATTTGTACAGGTAGGGTACCAACCAACTAGATGGGAAAAACATGAGATATTCTTATACAATTATAAAATAATTACTTGACCAACTATCATATTTTTAATTCATTCCCATCCATCTATTTCTAATCAAGATTTAACAAGGGTTTATGAGGGATTTAGTGGGTTTGGAATCTTAAATATTATTCATAAAATCTTGACCTCCAACCTCCTATTAAATTCCATAAATCTTAAGATTAGGACCATACTAAAATATCCCCAACTCCTTAGGTCACCATGTGACCAATATGTATAGGTGTGAACATTTGAAGTTCTCTTATAAAGCTCTTGAGTGTATTATTAATAGTTTTGAGGTGAAATAGGCCAAACTTAACCAACCTATGTGTTCTCTCTATAAACCAATCGATATATCTAATCATAAATTCTCCATTAAAGGTCATCCTATGAATTTTAAGGTCAATTGGTGTTATAATTGATGGCTAGACCAGTGAAGGGCTTGGGTCTAGCTCTAGGCCTAATAGGTCTAACTATGTTATAGTTTCTCATGAACACCTTGTGTAGTTCCCAATGTATGTGAGGTATTAAACACCTCCATATAACTTCATTAAAAATATATGTACCCTTTTGCAATATTATAACAATTTACATCTCATCCCGTTATCACTTACTCACCAAGATTGTAAACGTGATAGTCTAGGAGTGTCCTCTATTCGAGACAAAACATAAGGAATATCCCATATTTGATAGGATAAGATGAAGTTAGGGAGGCATTAATTAGGTATTATTGACCATATATACCTGTAACCTTAAAAAACCTCAAGACAGTCTTATCAAAATGATGACTATGTATGGTGTTCTATATGTAGGGTTGGATTAACTTGGCTCACCTTTTCATTAGCCTATTTACTTAGTATCAAGACCTAATTAAGATGATAATAATAATTTTAATGTGAATTTAAATATTATCAACACCCTACTTCTTTTCCAACTCTCTCAACATGTACTCTTCACTTGACTAGGCCTAGTTGGTAGAATGTGTTGACTATAGGTGGCAGTCTCAGTTAAGATTATGTGTTTCCTATAGGTTAAATGCTTCATAATTAATATTATGTTACATTATTATTCCCTTATTGTATTTCATTAATTTCATTCTACACTTTAAAGTGTTCATATCATGCTTCGGTCTAAGCCAACCGCCAAGCTGTAAATCTCTATGAACTATGAGCTTATAGTCCACCTATAGGTGCCTTTTTTATAATAAAAAAGGACCCTTATATGTGTTTACCCATGTAAAATCATGGTTATTATATTTTTACTTATCTCATATATTAGATCCATTGAAATTGAGTGATTTTTTAGAGCTATTCTCTTAATTTCCATTGCCAACACATTGTATGTTGTAGACTAATTGTAGATACTTCATTTGAGAGACCTAGGGTCTTATTATAGGTTATGACCTATATAAATCATTTAAAATCAACCTCTTTGATTTATATTTAGGTAATAGATCATTTTTAACTCAAAAGAATATTTTTGTCTTGATTTATGCTTTGATTATGTCACATGGTGTTGTAAGACCATTTATACATCAAGGATATTGTAGATGACACTAAAAGTCTATAGTGAAAGGTTCTTTTAAATGAAAACCAATATAAATTACCTTGTCATGGATAATCAATATATCCTATATATCAAGTCATATCCCCTATGATTGGGTTGTATTATGGAGGCACTTAGTATTGTATAGACCTCCTATCTCCCTACTATAATATTGCATCAAATATGGACAAAAATTTGATGTGGAGAATTTAAGGTAATTTATCCTAAATGCAATTTATTCAAACTGAGGGCTAGGATTTATGTTTATTTTCCACCTTATAACTCCACCATTATGATAATAGTTCTCTCCATGTTTATTAACATCAATGGGTTTTTAAACTAGTTCAAGCACCTAACATTCAACTACTCAGTCCTCTATTGGGACAACCCATAGGTGTACATTGAAAAAACTTGTATGTGAAGATAGGATATATGATTATGTGCATGGTGAATTGGTTATATAACCAATATCATACCTCCTTTAATAGTCTAAAATGATGCTCTCCACCTTGGTAGAATTTTGAAGACTTTGGAACCTCTTCTCTTACTCAACATGATCATTTAAAGCTTCTTTTCACCTAAATATAGGTGAATGTCTATAGGAACATTTAATATGCATATATGATTCTTAATTGTGTTCATATGAAACACTCTTGAGATTAATATTTATAATAAAATATGGTCACCATGACGTATGATAAGTATAAAACATCATATCCCTCTTTATCTTGAAGGCACTTACATGAGAATGACCCTGCAATAGGTGAAACACTGGTATGCAAATTTAACAGTGACCTAAACTAAAAAATTTCAATGTTCATGCCAACTAAGACACATGAAAAATTAAAACTATATAAATTACCATGTGATAAGGATGTTCACACTCTTAATAATAATGTACACCAATTGATTTATATGGAACTATGCAAATAGAGAGGAAACTAGAAGGATATGTGAATGAGTAGGTATAAAATGGAGTCAAACATTCTTAGAAATGTTTCATAAAGTAAAATAAACAAATCCTAGAAATACTACCATAAAATTTAATTATACAATGATTAATATCATCTCTTAGAAGCATTTGATCTAAATCAACTCCTCCTGGTCATACCATGCAAAGACTAGTTGACCATTCTTGCATGCAAAGGAGATAGATAGACAATAAAAATAATTTTATGCCATTTTTGATCTTTTAAAATATATTCAATCATGTAACTATGTTGAGGGGACCTAAAGGGTCACTTTAAAGTCTACCACATTTGCCAAAATGACTACATAAGCTGTATAAATACTAAAAATTACTTTTACTCAGCTATTTTTTTGATTTCAACATAGCACCTACAAGTTTTTAATTATGACTACCATATTAACAATAATATAACATGAAGGATGTTAGAATACATTTAATAAAAAAATTATCTATGAAAACCACACAATTCTAGTATATGACCCCAAAAATGGCATTAGAGTGACATAAGACTAATAATGAATATGACAGAGCTAATGACATATTAAGTGACCTCACTAGGACCATGGTACACACAATTACACCCTATAAGACCCTTATATCAAGTTTTTTACTATAGGGGTTGACCTATTTTTACTTGTGGTCAAAATAGTCAAAAAGTTATCCAATGATGCCTTATTTTATAGGTTCTTCCAATGTATCTAGAGCTTTAATAAGTTATCCTTGGTTGAGACTACAAAGAGTCTCTATAGTAGTTTTTTCCACATCATCCTGTTTAGAAAGGATGAGTTTCATTTATTTTTTTGATTTAGGTTCCTGTCTTGGAGTTTTCCTTCTTGCACTTCTCATAAGGACCTTGGGTTACGGTATCTTCAAAATTTATTGTACTTCAACATAGATATCTAAGATATGTACTGGGTGGTATTTAGATCCAAAGTTTTCTCAGAGCTTCCCCTAGATGTTATTATTTTTATTTTTCTCACTGGATCTATAGATATATTTTTATTATAAATTCCCATTGTTTTCCTAAATTTATCTATAAGAGAGGATTACAAAGGCATTCTCTTTATATTATATTTATTATTAAATTTAATCTTCACAAATTCTTCTCATGCATCCTTTCCATATATTTTATCTTATAAGTGATGTTGGTAGATGATTTGGATGAGCCTATGATGTCTAATAGAGGATAATTTTCACATGTTTGTATGACATAACTTGGATAGATCCGTAAATAAATTATAGAAAATTGACTCTCCACTTAGGTTTATGTAGTCCTCATTTTAGGTGAGTAACAATTCTCATGACATCACACCCATGACAGACATAATGAACACCATAGGTAAAGTATTTTATAAAAAAAATGTGGTTATTATCTATGGTTCTATAAGTATTTCCATCTTAATTATTTTGGTGATACCTTGAGGGGTGATTATTATTTTATGCATAGGATCTTAGTCTTCATGAAAGTTTTGAATTAAATCTTTGAAGGTGGTCCTCCTTGATCTTCTTGTCCCTATGTTTGGAATTCCTAAAATCTAACTGATAATAACACTACTAACATGGATTTTAATAACTCTTACCTTATTATGCTCTCCCTTGATATTGATGATAAGTTCCTTATAATTTTTCTCATCATAACCCTATAATTTTTTGATAAATTCCAATCATCTAATCTTTTAAAAAATAGCCACTATTACCTTGTCTTCAAGAAAAACATTTATAGAATCAAGTTTGAATTTCTTCTTTTTGTCTACTCTATTAGTTTAGTCAATATTGTAACACTATTAAGAGTATTTTTATAAGGAAATACAAAAGTTCAGAAGTTCATACAAGTTTAATTTCTTATTAAAAACAATAGATAATTATTTGATAAATTAAGGCTCATCTTAGATAAGTTTACCATTAATTTATCCTAACTCCAAACATGCATTGGAACTTGAACAAACCATGAGATAAAACTATCTTGGAAGGAGAGAATAATTCTTTCTACATGTGGGATGATTGGAAAATATTCATAAATCTATCCTTGTCCTTTTCCTCATGTGAAACCCTACCATCAATTATTTACTAGATTCATTATGTGCTTTGAGCTATCATCTCTATGATGATTCTCATTATGACTTATATTATGTCCCTTTGATGACATCATGCCCCTTTTTGGTGTTTTGAAAATACATCCAAATTGTATAACATGCCTTTTTTGGAAAATTCATTTCTTTATGTCTTCATAGAGACCTTTTTAGGAGACCCTTTTTGGTATGTCCAAATTAGGGGAAAAATCTTCATTTGAAAGTGGATCAGATGAAACTTTCACACCTTGAAATTAATGTTATTAATATAATAATGAATTAAAACGCACCTTATATTACCTATGATTTTGTCTTTGATCCTAAGGATATCACTTGTCTTATGATACAAATACTACATGAATTCATTCAAAGTGTATAAATTCAATTAGAAGTACCAATTTTTATTGCCTTGTTTCTTGAAAAGTTATCATTTAATGGTTTTCAAAATTTTACCCCTCTTATATATATATATATATATATATATATATATATATATATATATATATATATCTATTTATATATATGTATATATATATATGTATATATATATATATGTATATATATATATGTATATATATATATGTAGATATATATATATTTATATATATATATATATATATGTATATATGTATATATATATATATGTATATATATATATATGTATATATATATATATGTATATATATATATGTATATATATATATATATATATATTTATATATCTATATATATATATATTTATATATGTATATATGTATATATATTTATACATGTATATGTATATATATATATATATATATATTTATATATGTATATATGTATATATATATATATATGTATATATATATGTGTGTGTGTGTGTGTGTGTATATATATATATACTCAAACTACATTTGGTTATATAAGAAAACCTTGTTCTTCCATTATAATCGAGGACTGAGTTTTTGAGTCCAATAAAAGATGAGGATTGAAAACCAATAACGGAAATCCTCTTATCACACACACACACACACACACACACACACACACACACACACACACACACACACACACACACACACACACACACACACACACTGTGTGTGTGTGTGTGTGTGTGTGTGTGTGTGTGTGTGTGTGTGTGTGTGTGTGTGTGTGTGTGTGTGTGTGTGTGTGTGTGTGTGTGTGTGTGTGTGTGTGTGTGTGTGTGTGTGTGTGTGTGTGTGTGTGTGTGTGTGTGTGTGATAAGAGGATTTCCATTATTGGTTTTCAATCCTCATCTTTTATTGGACTCAAAAACTCAGTCCTTGGTTATAATGGAAGAACAAGGTTTTCTTATATAACCAAATGTAGTTTGAGATTAAATCTATGTGAAGAATTTATATTTGTTTGATATTTGATGATAGAGTCTCATTCTATGCATATTTACCAATGGTTTTCTCTTTTTTCAATCAATTAGGAGTAGTTAAACTAATCCATTGTCAAGAATATTTTATACTTTGTAGGGACATCGCCACCTTGTGCAATGTCTGCCTTTGAAATTTTCCTAAATTGATTTAAATAGTAATGTCCAATATTCCTCCTTGAATTTACTTTCCTTGATGTGATTATCATGCCATGATTTCCATTCATATCGAAGAAGTTTTATTTATTTTAATTCCTCTAGTATCATCTCATCAAGTTCATTTAATTGAATAATTTTATCTATTTGTGCTTTATCTATATTTATACCTACCTCCATTATTCTTTTCAAAATATACAACTCAAATTATATCAATAGTAATTTATTTTTCCCATGTACAGTTTCATATGGTGAAAAACCTATAGTGGTCTTCCATGTATTATAGGACGATACAAATTTAGGTAAATTTCTTACCCAATCCTTTTTTTGATGTTCATTATCTTGATCAAGATGTTGTATAGTTATCTATTAGTAACCTCAAATTTTCCATTAGATTATGGATGGTATGGTGATGACTTTATATGAGTGAATTATAGTGTTCTATGAAGGCTTTGATCATGTTAGATGTAAATTGAGGTCCATGATCTAATACTATTGTTCTTGGTGCTAAAAAAAATACCACATGATTTTGTAGTATAAAAAATCAAAAACCACTTCTTCATGAGTAAAGGGTCGAGATTAAAATTATGCCCACTTGGTGACATAATTAGAGCATACTATGATGTACTCCATTTTTTTGATATGGTGCATCAATGAGGCCAATGAAATATAACTCCCCTTTCTCAAAGTGTCCTTAAACCACCTTAGTATGGAAGGGAATCTCATTAGACAATGTATGTTTTCCCATTCTTTGACAAGGATCATACTACCAAACATATCTTTTCACATTGATTGGAAGTGAGGGACAATAGTATCTAGATCCAAGAATCTTATGAACAATCTTTTTGTTGAATAATGTCCTCCTCGTTCATCATGGAAATATCTCAAGATGTAATAAATTTCATATTATCCTACACACTTTCAAATCACCGTATTAGGTCCAAATTTAAATAAAATACAATTAATAAATTTATATTATCACTATTTATAACCAAACATTTTATTTCTTTATGAGTGAAATCATAAGGAAATTTTATTATGGCTACTAGATAATTAGCCATATTAAAAAACCATGATGTGTTTGATGAAACTGTGAACATCTATTCATCTAGGAAAATGTCTTTTATTAGCTCATATTCTCTTGAACATTAAATCTTGACATGAAGATAGAAACTACATTATCCTTTTCAGTTATTAAAAATTTTGATATCAAATTCTTATAAGAGTATCAACCATCTAATGATTCTTCCTCCTACCACTATTTTATTCATTGAATACCTTATGGTTTAATGATTTGTATAAGAGAATATCATATATCTAGTGATATAATGATTAAATTTTTCATATCATATATGACAACTAGAAAGTAATCTTTGGTAGTCGTGTAATTCCTTTTAGTAGGAGTTAGATTCTTGATAATGTAATAAATGATATACATTTTGTCTTAATTTTTAAATCCAAGGATTGGCCCCAAAACATTTTCAAAGGCATAAATGTGTATGTGGAAGGGATGATCCCAATTATGACCTCTTAATATTAGATAATAAATTAGTTTTTATTTTATCAACTCAAAATCTGGTTGACATTTGTCAATCCACAAACATTCACTATCCTTTATGAATAAAGAAAATGTAGGTGAAATAATTTTACTAAAGTATTCTATTAAAAACTTATAGTATCCTACATGTCCTAAAAGGATTTTGATATGAATTGGGTTTTTAGGTGCAAGCACATTAGATATCACTTCAATATTCTTGTGTTCAGCCTATATTTTTTGTGCTAATATGTGATGACCTAGGATAATTCCTTAGTCAACCATAATTAAGGATAATTGGTGTTGCTAACACCTAGTTAAAACATTGTATATATTACTCAAGGGATCATCAAAAGAGTCACCATGTACTGTAAATTTATCCATGTATACTTCTACATAATCTTTTGTCAAATCAACAAAGATAGCTAAAATATCCCTCTAAAAGGTGGTTGGTTCATTACATAGGCCAAAAGGTAAGACTCTATATGAAAATGTTCCCTACTTTAATTTTAAGGTATTTTTAATCTTGATCTTTTAGAGCTAATATTATTCAATTGTATCCACTAAACCCATCCAATAAGGATAAATACTTCTTCCCAATTAAGTTTTCTAAGACTTGGTTTCAAAGGAAGATATTATTTCATGGTGGATTTATTGAGATCCCTATAATTTATACATATATTTCATTTTCCATGTTTATTATATACTATTACAAGTGGTGAGACCCATTGACTATATGATATAGGATATATTAATCCTACTTGTAGTATTTTTTTATTTCTATTTTGACTACAACCCTCAGTGTGGATTGATCCTTCTCTATGGTTATCTTATTAGTTTGATGTTTTTTGTGTAAATGTGATGAGTAAGAACACTTGGTTTAATTCCTTTTATGTCACTATATTCCAAATTAAATGCTTTTGTATATATTTTTAGTATATCAAAAACCTTAGTTTCTTTCGCATTATCTAGCCAACTATTTATATTTAACATTTTTCTCTTTGGACTTCTAGTTATTTTATCCCTAGATAGATGAATTGACTTGTATAAATTCATTAATGAGAGAGTTCAAGGGGAAAGTATGTGAATAAAACATGTGTAAAGTGGTTATATATTTTAATATGTAATTTAGTTCAAAAAACACACTTTCAAGTGGTTGACTAAAATATTAAAGAAGTTATCATGACTATTCTGTGACCAACTAAAAAAACTCTGATGAAGAGGTATATAGTCATATATTCCCTTAGGAGTTATTTTAAAGTTAGTTTGGTCACCATTTAAATATTTTATATCACATTTTAGTTATAATTTAGTGTATTTTTGATCCATATCAAGCATCTTCAAATCCCGATTTATGGACTTAAGAACTAAATTAATGGACTTTAGACCTAGACTATCTTCATTGATGTATCCTTTAAAATATTATTCTAATTTATTCACATAATTTATAATTGCTAATATGGCCAAAGATGAAATTATATTATTATTTTTTTTAATTTAAATAATCCATAAGCGGTATCAATGATCTAGAGATAGTTTTACAAGTGTGTAAAATGAAAATTTCTTCACCTTCAACCCATTTTAAATAGTCGCATTTCCAAATCTATAATTTATGAGAGTTTCAAATGTGTCTAGGCATGGTCTTCCTAGGATCAATGGATAACTTAATTTTTATATCTTAGGTTGGAATATAATAAAATATATACAGTATTCCCATTATTCTATTGTCACTAAGACATATTCTATTATTCCATTCAATTTAGCAATAGATTAATCAACCATTTTTAGACCATAGTAGTAGGTTGTACCCCTATTAGGGAGAGTGCTTTCAAGGTGTTTATTTTAATATAGTTAATAGTAGTTATTATGTATACTAAAACATTGTGAATTTAATTTTATCCTATATTCAAGTGATAACTAGACTTCTAAGATCTTCATCGTTAGGCAAAATTAGATTTCCCTCTACCTATATATTCTTTGGGTATTTCCTTCTCCTTAGATTTCTCATGAATAAACCTTATATGAATTTATTAATTTACAAAATTTATCTAATTTATTATAGTAGTGGGATTTTGGTGTTTAATTTCCTTATCTGTTCAACTATATTGGACTCAATTGTATTCATTATTTCCTTGAGCCTTTGAGGGAAAGGAACTTATGAGGGAATTACAATAGTTTCTTGAATTTTTTCTTCCTATTGAGTGTTTTGTTTATATATGGTTAACTCAATGGGAGGGCATGGTTTTTATTTATCATTTATGATTTCAATTATGGTGATTGGATGACTATTTAACATTTTACCTAATCTTAATTGAACATTATTATAGTCAATAACACTAACTCTCATGGTTCGTTCTTGTTTAGTTCCATAGATAGGGGATATCTACTTATTTTGCGGGTTTGTTATGGGTTATGTAGGTAATTTAAGATGAGTCAATTGTTTATTTTATGGATATTAAGTTGTAGGATGAGGAATAAATACTTATTTAGGTCAAAACCTCCTTTGTTGAATGAATGTTTGTGGAGTTACCCAATGTTAATTTTGTGATATCCAATGTTGTTGAGTTGTTGTGATATCTAGGGTTATGGTGAAATCCACTCTTTTGGATAAAAATTTGGTGGAACCTATGTTTTTTGAGGTTTTATTCAATCCCATGGCATCATAAATGGATTGGAAGGAGCTTAAGGAATAAAGTGATTCTAGTTTTGATAAGGTAAATTATTACCTTATCTTTTTACGTAATTGAGCTCTTTTATTGGTTGGGTATTTTTTTTATAATGAATCTTAAGGATAGGAAAGATGACATAATTATTTTTATCATGGTAAATTTTATAAATAAAACCACATATATATGTCCTATGTAGAGGGAAATCTCAAAGTGCATGTTTTAACCTACATTTTGGATAATAAATAGTTAGAGGTTTAGTAACAGTATTAGCTTTTACTTTTAAGCCATATAGTGTGGTTTTCAATTTCATCAAAGAATCCATTTTAATATTTCAAAATTAATCCATGAGTTTTCTTGCATCATTACTTCCCTTTCTAATATTTGACTTCCTAATACAAGCCATTACTCTTAAATAGTTCATGCATAGTTTAGCAATATATTTGAGACCAAGTTTGTTCATGTTTCCTTTTCCCATTAGGTAAAATTTTTCTTGTGCATCATCATTCAATACTTTTAATAAAATATTATTATAACTCATATATACATCTTTTATGTGAAATAATTAAATGGTAAGGACAATCTTCCATATTGTCATCTTATTTTTGTTTTATGCAGTAGAATTATTTTTTATATGCCTTACTCTACATTAGTCTTGATATTTTTTCAAGAATACATTTTAAATTTCATCCTATGTATGAATATGATTTGGTTGTAAATATATATAACATCTCATTGGTGAATCCTTAAGTGTATAAGGGAACAATTTTTGTTTGTGATTATTAGTTTTGTAATCATAAGATTGACGTAAGACTTTAAACTCAAATAGGAATTGGTCAAGTGCTTCTATGCATAATACCCTAATATTAGGTAGTGTGTATTTGGATATGTTATCCCTAGTGTTTGAGCTCTACCTCCTACAACTTTATTTTGTGTATTGTTTCATATATTATTTCCCATAATTTCCAAATATATGTTGTAGAAAGTTATCATGGGAGGTGTTAAACATTTAGAGGTGGATATAAGTCTACTTTATTGGGATCAAAAATATAGTTTAAAATGTTTTTTATCCTAATTTTCTTTATTATAAATGATACACCTAACTCTAGGGAATGGTTCTAATGTTTAAGTGAGGTTAACATAGGTTCCTCCTCAATATTTATAGTTATTTCCCTAGAAGGTATTCTAATACACTTTATTCTTGTGTTTTACTATTACTTGTGTTTTGTTGAGGGGACTTTGGAATATATATTCCCTTTGAATCTCTTTGTCTATTCATATATTTCTTTGATTTATGGGAATTTTTTCTTAATCGACTATCAATTTAGGATTTTATACCCTAATAAAACCTATAACGTCCCTATAATTGCTGCCAAAAATGATGGAGTTGTCAATCCTCTAATTCAATCAACTAAGCTTTGTTGATGTAATATCAAACTAGAGCCAGTGTCTAATAACAATTATCAATAATGTATGTAGAAGAATGACTAAGCATTGTCTATTTAGGGTTTTTGATCATTTACTCTTAAGGATATATTCTAATTTCTTGAATTGAAAACTATTCTATTTCTTGTAAAAGTTAACACTTTTGATTAATTGAAACACTTTGGAAGGGAAACACACTTACTAGAATTGAAAGTATTTTAAATGAAACACACTTTCTATAAATGAAATGTTTAAAATAAAACACACAATTGATCTAAATTTTAGAAATCAAAATTGATTTAAAAGGAACTATTGATGAAAAATAAATACTTATAAATCTAAATAATTAAAAGTAAACTAAATTAAAACAAACATGTATTGAACACATAAACCTATAGGTTAAACTATTTTAGAGAATACATTTCTTAAAATTAAAAATCAAATACTCAATAATTTAAACATAAAAATACCATAAAGGATCCTACTTCCTTGGTTCAGTGGACCTATTATGACTAACTAGAATCTTATTTATTAAAACAAAAAAGTTTACAACCCCCTTCCCTATTTCAATGGTGAAATTAGTGGAAGAGTGTTGTCATAAGTCTACATGTGATATTCATCTACATGTGGTATTTTTGGTTGTTTTTGGTTAAAAACTCTTTTATTATTGGAACTATATTCATTATGGTATCCAATATTATCCATAATATTCATAACTATGTTTAATATAACTTTGTATAAATACTATGTTCTAAAAATATGAATATTATATTAGGTAGATTTATACATGAACACTAGAGATATCCCAAAAATAGATTTTAATGCTTTTGATCAAGAATTAATAGTTTATTCAATGATGTAAATGCATCAAAACATACTTTTTTGAGCTTTTGTAGGTAAAAAAAAAGTGGTATGATCAAATCTAGAGATAGTCTCAGTATCTCTAGAGCTAGACTAATGGTATGTAGAACCATTCTTAGGATCACTAGAGATGCCATATATTGGTCCATGATGGATTCAATCAAACATTTGAAGTATTATTACTCATACAAAACATATTAATTACTTACAGTGCATATATATGACCTGTATATATAAAATGGGTGGAATTTTACATAAAAGTTTAGAAAGGAGTAGTGTGATGTAGAAAAAATAGGCCAATCTTCTAGAGGCCATAACTTTTAACCTGTAGGTTTGTTTCAGCTCTTCCATGCACCAAAACAACTATCTCAAAAACATTTATCCTTCCATAAACCTATCTATCCACTCAATTGTTTTATATATTTTTTAAAGGCCATATATGATCATCTAAGGGTCCAAAATTACCATTTAATGATTTTTCAAGTATTTTCTATTTTTCAAAATTATATATTTTAGGACCAGACATCAAATTTAAAAAAATTTATCCCATAGGATAATTTTATTATTTATAATATTTTGAGAGGTTTTTAGAACTACATACACTTGCATTCAAAACTTACTAAAAACAATAACTGATAAAAATAGATGTTTATTTTTAGATTTTAGAATTTTCCAATTTTTGCATGTTAAGTCTAATTCTGAGTTAAAGATTATTTAAAAATGGTTTGGGTTGTAATTATTTCAAGTCCTTAAATATTAATCAATACAAATGATTGTTTCGAGAAGATTTACCTATTGATAATTTTTTATCTTGATAGCTTTTGGGTTCATTATCTAGTATCAAAGCAAGTTTGAATCATAGAGAAGTAAAGAAATGGTGAGAGGATGAGAAGGTGATACATAGGTGAACCAAAATATGAAAGAGCCATAGATGCAAGTGGAATAATTAATCAAAGTTAACACCAATTAGATAATAAGGCAAGGTGGTGATGAGGAAGACACAAATCATGATGAAGAAATTTAGCAAGAAGAATAACAATAAGAACAACCACCATCAATGGAAGAGAGGATGGTTCAGGATTTAGAAGGAACAAATGAAGGAATCAAGGTTGATGTTCCATATAATGGAGGTATTTTAAAATTAAAGGATTTGATATATTGGATGAATAACATGGATAAATTCTTCAAGTGGAAGACTATGAGAGAAGACAAAAATGTAAAGTTTGAATGCATGAAATTGAAAGGTCATGAAATGTAAAGGGAAAATTAATATGATGAAAAATATGGAGAATAAGATGAGGGATAAATTTATTCATATGGATTATGCACAAACACTATACAAAAGATTTCAAAATTTAAGACAAAAAGATCACAATATACAAATGAACTTTATAAGCTTTCTAAATGAGTGGAGCATGATGAAAAAGAAGTAGAGATGGATTTTAGGTATGAAAATGGTTTTAAATTTACTATTCAATATGAATTAAGCATGCATATAATAATTTATATGGAGGAGGCTTATCAATTAGCTTTAAAGGTAAAAGAAAAACAAAACAGATAGAATTTTAGAAGAATGTATCTTGGTCAAAGAAGAGGTAGATCCACTCCAATAAGGGTAAAAGGTGGGTTTAATACAAATAAAGGTTAATAATCACATGGTGTATAAATTCAAGATGAGAATAGGTAAGGGTTTCAATACCAACAAAAAATAATAGGGTTTTAGATAGGACAAGGTTATAGTGGTACTAGAGGATAGTTTCTGAATCAACATAGATCTTATGATTTTTATAGATGTGGAGAATAAAGGCATAGATAATATGAGTGTCTATACTATCAAGATTAATAAAAGAGGCAAGAAAATCACCCAACCCAAGATTGAATCTAGTTAAGGCTAAGATAGATGATCAAAATATTGAAGTTGCACCAGTAAATATTGGAGAGAATATCATGATGAGAAGAATAATGTTTGCTCCAAGGAAGGAACAAGTGAAAAATATAGAAGGTGGTGATGCATGGCTGTGATCAAATTTTTTGAAAACAAGATATACTTTGGTTATAAAGGTATGAAAAGTAATTATAGATGGTGGTATGTTTGAAAATATGGTTTCTAAAGAAATGATAGAAAAACTAAATTTGTAAAGTGGAAAACATCTTAATCCTTATCGGGTTTCATGGTTTAATAAAGAGAATGAGGTTATAGTAGATAAAAGGTGATTCATCATGTTTTATATAGGAAAAAATTATGATGATTGAATATGGTGTGATGTTATTCTGATGGATGCATGCCATTTGTTATTGAGGACACCATGACAATTTGATAGGAAATTAATTCATGATGGAGAAAAGAACACACACACTTTCTGTAAAGGTGGTATAAAGGTGATGTTGTTACCTCTTAAATAGGAAGATAAAATATATAATATTCTCTATACTAAATAATTTATGCAAGATATGAAGGTATTAAGTTGTTGTTATGTATTAATAGCAAAGAATGAAAACATGAAAATGGTGCAAAATACCGATTGAAGTAGTAAGAGTGTTGAAATAATAGTAGACATTATGACTAATGAGTTACCAAATGGTTTACCACTAAAGATATATATTTATCATCACATTAATTTGATTTTAGGATCAGCTCTACCCAATCAAGTAACTTATAGGATGATTCCAATAGAACAGGCAAAATTAAATAAATAGGTTACTAAATTGTTAAGAAATAAGATGATAAGGGAGAGTATGAGTCCATGTGTAACACCAATGCTTCTAACTCCAAATAAATATAGACGATGGATAATGTGTGTGGATAGTAGAGCAATTAATAAAATTACAATCAAGTATAGATTTCCTATACCTCATTTAGATGATATGATGGATGTTCTTGTAGGAGAAAAATATTTTAGCAAGATTGATATAAGGACTAGTTATTATCAAATTCAAATTCATGAATGAGATGAGTGTAAAACTAAATTCAAGACTATGGATGGGCTATATAAGTGGATGGTGATTCCCTTTAGATTATCTAATGCACATAAAATATTTATGAGGATGATGAATACAGTGGTATGAGAGTATATAGGTAAGTTTTTGGTTGTTTATTTTGATAATATTTTTATATTCAATTAGAATAAAGAAGAAAACTTACAAAATTTGAGAATGGTACTATATTTGTTAAGAAAGGAGATTCTGTATGAAAATTTGAAGAAGTGCATCCTTATTCAGAATAATTTGATATTTTTGGGATTTGTAGTTTCAACAAATGGTGTGAGAATGGATGAAGAAAAGATAAATGAAATTATTGAGTGTTTTATTCCAAAAATCAATACAGAGGCAACAATTTTCCATGGTTTAGAAAATTTTAATAAGAAAATTATTATAAATTTTAGTAGTATTGTGGCACTAATAATAGATTACATGAGAGGGATTGAATTTACATGAACTAGAGCAACCAGATATATCTTTGAATTTTTGAATAAGAAGATTATAAAAAGATTAATTCTAGCATTACTAGATTTTAACAAAGTGTTTAAGGTTGATTGTGATGCTTCATTTATGGGAATTGGTGTTGTGTTGAGTCAGGAAAGAAAGCCAGTAGCATATTTTAATGAGAAATTGAATGAGGTAAGAAAAAAGTATTCTACTTATGATGTTGAACTTTATGAAATTATACAAGAACTAAGACATTGGAGGTATTATTTGGTGCCTAAAGAGTTTATCATATTTATAGATCATGAAGCTTTGAAGTATGCAAATACATAAAATTTGAATAGTAGGCTTGACAAGTGACTACCTTTCTTGCAGGGGTGTACTTTTATATTGAAACATAAATAAAGAAAATAGAATCACATAGCTGATGCATTAAAAAAGAGAGTAGAATTATCAACTACTATGGTGAGAGAGGTAGTTAGTCTTGAAGCTATCAAAGAATTATATGATGTTGATCCATATTTTGGAAAGGTAGTTGTGTATTAAAGGAATCCATTAATATGTGGGATAGATACTATTCATGATGAATATTTTATACAATAATGTTATCTCTTTAGAGGTAAGCAATTATGCATTCCATTTGGGTCTCTACGAGACAATATAAAAAGAGGATTATATAGTGGAGGATTGGCTAGACATTTTGGTAATATGAAGACAATACATTTGGTGGAGGAAAATTATTTTTGGACAAATATTAAGAGAGATGTGATAAGTTATGTTTCAAAGTGTAGGATATGTCAGGTGGCGAAAGGACATACACAAAATACTAGACTATACATGCCATTACTAGTTCCAAGAGGACCATGGATAGATTTGAGTATGGATTTGGTGTTGGGATTACCAAACACATAGAGAGGTAATGATTAAATTTTTGTTGTAAACATATTTTCTAAAATGGTTTATTTCATTATATGTAATAAAACCAATGATTCCACTAGAGTTACAACATTAAATTTTAAATATATTTTGAGGTTAGATGGTGTTCTAAGAACTATTAGTTTAGATAGGGACACAAAATTTCTAAGTAATTTTTTGAGGAATTTATGGAATACTATGGGTACTAAGCTACAATTCAGTACTGCATATCACCTACAAATAGATGGATAGATAGAAGTTGTGAATAAGAGCTTCAAAAATTTGTTGAGATGCATAGTGGGAGAAAAGCCCAAATAATGGGACTTGACTTTACAATAAGACGATCTACATATAATAGTTTAGTGAATAGATCAATAGGAAAATCCTTGTTTCTAATTGTTTATGGAATAAATCCTATGGGTATTTTATATTTGATATAATTGCTAGTTATAGATCAAATTAGTGATGATGCAAAAGTATTTATAGAGCATATGCAATAGTTTCAAGGAGTAAGAAGACATTTACAGGAAAGTAATGAAAAATATAAAGCATCATCAAATGTCATAAGAAGATCCAAGGTATTTGAATAAGGAGAGTTGGTAATGATTTACTTAAGGAAAGAAATATTTACAAAAGGCATGTACAATAAGTTGAAGTACAAAAAAATGGGTCCATGTAGAATTATGAATAAAATCAATGACAATGCTAATGAGGTGAGTTTATCATAGAAATTTGATATATCTCTAGTATTTAATGTTTTAGATTTATATGAATTCTATGGAGAAGATGGTGAAGGTGATGAAGATGAAGAAATAAATTGGTAGATATAGGTTCCAAAGAGGAAGGAAAAGATAGTGCAGGTTTTAGATATGAATATAGCAAGCACAAGGAAATGGAATTATAATAGGTATTTCGTATAGTGGGAAGTATTGAATAAAAAAGAGAACACTTGGATTATATAATGGTGAATGAAGAATATTTACAAAGAAAAATGTTAGCAGTATAATCAAGGCAACTCGTAGGAGCTGAGTTATTTTGATCCAGAGGTGTATGATGTAAAAAAATAGGCCAATCTTTTAGAGGCCATAACTTTTGACCTATAGCTATTTTAGAGATATTCCACACAAAAAAATGATTGTATAAAAATTTAAATGCTTCAATAATCTTATCTATCTACTTAAGGTTATTTTATATATTTTAAAGAAGCCATACGTGATCATCTGAGGGTTTGAAATTATCGTTTAATGATTTTTTTGTGAATTTTCTATTTTTAGAAATTATATATTTTTAGGACCATATATCAACATTAGTTTAATTTTATCCCATTGGCTAATTTTACTTTTTTATAATAAATTCTTAGGAGTTTTTTATAGCTGCATGCATTTGCATGTGAAACTAAAAATAAAAGTTATTAAAAATATAAGTCTTTTAAGATTTTAGTTTTTTTGAATTTTTGCATGTAAACTCTAATTATGAGTTGAGGCTCATTTAATCATGGTTTGTGTTGTAATTATTTTAGTTTATTCAATATGAATCAATATAATTTATTGTTTTCAAAAGGATTTCTTATTGATAATCTATTGTCTTGATAGTTTTTGGGTTCATTATAGTGAAAATAGGAAACACTAACTCATACATAATAATCATGTTAAAAGTAGTCATAGATACATTGGATTAGTAATAAATTATATAATTGACATATGAATCTACAAAAAATGATGGTTGTTTTAGATAAAATGAGATTATTTTTTGGATAAAATGAGCCATTTTATGGACTCATCAAAACATATATCAATTCTTTAATCCTATGATAGATATTAAAATCACTTGACATCCATAATAAATAAGATCTATAATATTAAATTTTATCTCATTATATAATAATAACTATAATTAATTGACACCATATACACAAAGTCCTTATTTTAACAAAAATAGAGAAGTCATATAGTTTATCTAAATAATATGTATTTAATGAATATGCAAAGTTAGGGAAACATATAGGGAAAATTAGGGAAACATGAGGAAGCCCCTAATTTTCCTAATTAATTAATTAAATATAATTATCATATGGACCCTTTATAACTAATATAATAAAACTTAAATAACATAGAATGGCCATACAATCGTGTAGGCAAAACCTAGTGGGAAAAAATACTACACTAACATAAACAAATGAGGTATTGAAAACATGGATGGTACATATTTAAATAATATTTGTAACCAATTTCAATGGAATTTATCTTGATTTACATGCATTCTGAGGATACAAGTTGAAGGCTTCTCAAATAAATAAGACACAATAATAGTAGAAAACAACTATAAATGATCATGCATCTCTAAAAACAAGATTTATCTCATTCATTCATAACTTTCTCTCTCTTATTAAATTTTATCATTTGAAATTTTATGTAAATTTATCTATTATTTTCACATTTTTTTCAATGAAATTTTAAAAATACAAATTGAAACTAGAAACTTTGCCTCTAAATATAGGTTATGAGGTAGTTATAAACTAGTTTGGTAAACTTTTACTATACATATCAGTATCACTCATCTTAATAGTATTATGTTTTGAGTAGATAATGGTATCAAATATTGGTGAATTGATTTTAATAATATGAAATATAAGTTAAGTGGTAACTATGTCTTGACATGAATTGGTAAACTTTATGAAATTATGTGCATAATACTTTTTTCGTGTAACTTTGTATATTCATTAAATACATATTATTTATATAAACTATATGACTTCTCTATTTTTGTTAAAATAAGGACTTTGTGTATATGCTATCAATTAATTATATTTATTATTATATAATGAAATAAAATTTAATATTATAAATCTTATTTATTATGGATATCGAGTGATTTTAATATCTATCATAGGATTAATGAATTGATATATGTATTGACGAGTCCATAAAATGGCTCATTATATCCAAAAAATAATCTCATTTTATCTAAAAGGACCATCATTTTTTGTGGATTCAAATGTGAATTATATAATCTATTACCAATCCAATGTATTTATCAGTAATTTTAACATGATTATTATGTATGAGTTAGTGTTTCCTATTTTCACTATAATGAACCCAAAAACTATCAAGACAATAACTTATCAATAAGAAAATATTTTGAAAACAATAAATTGTATTGATTCATATTGAATGAATTGAAATAATTATAACACAAACCATGATTAAATAAGCCTCAACTCATAATTATAGTTTACATGCAAAAATTCAAAAAAAAAAATCTTAGAAGGCTTCTATTTTTAATAGCTTTTATTTTTAGTAAGTTTCACATGCAAGTGCATGCAGCTATAAAAAAACTCCTAAGAATTTATTATAAAAAATAAAATTAACCTATGGGATAAAATTAAACTAATGTTGATGTATGGTCCTAAAAATATATAATTTCTAAAAATAAAAAATTCACAAAAAAATCATTAAACGATAATTTCAAACCCTCAGATGATCATGCATGGCTTCTATAAAATATATAAAATAAATTTAATTAGATAGATAAGATTATGGAAGCATCAAAATTTTTGATACAATCATTTTTTTGTATGGAAGAGCTCAAAAAGAGCTATAGGTCAAAAGTTATGGCCACTAAAAGATTAGCCTATTTTTCTACATCATACACCTCTGGATGAAAACAACTCAGCTCCTATGAGTTACCTTGATTATACTGCTACCATTTTTCTTTGTAAATCTTCTTCATTTACCATTATATAATCTAAGTGTTGTCTTTTTTCTTCAATCATTCTGACTATACCAAATACTTATTATAATTCCCTTTCCTTGTGCTTACTATATTCATATCTAAAACCTGCACTATCTTTTCCTTCTTCTTCGGAACGCATTTCTACCAATTTATTTCTTCATCTTCATCACCTTCACCATCTTCTCCATAGAATTCATATAAATCTAAAATGTTAAATACTGGAGATATATCAAATTTCTATGATAAACTCACCTCATTAGCATTGTCATTGATTTTGTTCATAATTCTACACGAACCCATTTTTTTGTACTTCAACTTGTTGTATATGCCTTTTGTAAATATTTCTTTCCTTAAGTAAACCATTACCAACTCTCCTTCTTCATATACCTTGGATCTTCTTATGACATTTGATGATGCTTAAAACTTTTCATTACTTTCCTATAAATTTCTTCTTACTCCTTGAAACTATTGTGTTTGCTCTATAAATAGTTTTGCATCATCACTAATTTGATCTATAACTGGTAATTATATCAAATATGAAATACCCATAGGTTTTATTCCATAAAAAATTAGAAACTTTGATTTTCCTATTGATATATTCACTAAACTATTATATGTAGACTCATCTTATGGTAAAGTCAAGTCCCATTGTTTGGGCTTTTCTCCCTCTATGCATCTCAACAAATTTTTGAAGCTCTTATTCACAAGTTACATATATCCATATGTTTTTAGGTGATATGCACTACTGAATTGTAGCTTAGTACCCATATTATTCCATAAATTCCTCAAAAAATTACTTATAAATTTTGTGTCCCTATCTGAACTAATAGTTCTTAGAACACCATGCAACCTCAAAATATATTTAAAATATAATGTTGTAACTCTAGTGGAATCATTCATTTTATTACATACAATGAAATAAACCATTTTAGGAAATATGTTTACAACAAAAATTCAATCATTACCTCTTTATGTGTTTGGTAATCCCAACACCAAATCGATACTCAAATTTATCCATGGTCCTCTTGGAACTAGTAATGGCATGTATAGTACAGTATTTTATTTATATCCTTTTGCCACCTAACATATCCTAAACCTTGAAACATAACTTGTCACATATCTCTTCATCTTTTTCCAAAAATAATTTTCCTCCACCAAATCTATTGTCTTCATATTACCAAAATGTCTAGCCAATCCTCCACTATATAATTCTCTTATTATATTGTCTCATAGAGTCCCAAATGGAATGAATAATTGTTTACCTTTGAAGAGATAACATTATTTAATAAAATATTCATCATGAATAGTATCTATCCCACCTATTAATGGATTCCTGCACTACTCAACAGAACATATAGGGAAAATTAGTGATTGAATGTTATTCATGTTTCCCTAATTTCCCCTAAGTGTTCTCTTAGAATTTTAGAGCTCTCTCTATAGGAATTGAAATTATTAATTGAATGATATTCATATATCTTGGCACACTATTTCATGTTATGAGAGCTTTCCATCTACCCTCATTCATCAGACTCCCTAGTAAGATCCGCCATGCATTCACTTTGTTATGATCTTTTTTCTATCTTGGCCACCATTTTTGACCTTAGAGGAATTTTATTAATCTACCTTGAAACTCATATTAGAATCCCTTTGATGGAAAATCCATTTGCATATACTTTTTGTGTTTTTGAAATCTAAAATGGGTTGCTTTTAGATTTTTGATAAGGTTCATAGATTTTCCAAAAAAATAAAAACTTTCCATCTGGTCAGACATCTGTACAAATGCAGTAATCAAGCTTGCCAACCTTGGTTTACTCTCTATATACAAATTCAAGTTCATATAAGTAAATTACTAGATTTTAGACAAAATTATGTTTTTAGAGTGCAATAACTTACTTGCAGACAAAATTGGGATTTTGGAATTACTTTACTTTCAATTTTTGAAGTTAAGTAAATCAGTCTAAGAAACGCAAAATACACTACAAGAAGTAATCAAGCTTCTCAAGGGAAAAAAATTGGAAGTAATTAGGCTTCACCAAGGTAATTAATTATAATTAATTAGGCTTTAGTAGTTATACTTCACAACCTTGAAATACATTGCCAAGAAGTAATCAAGTTTTCCAGGGTCGACTACTCATTTACTTTTTTAAGTTATAGTGAAACCCCAAAGTAAAGTTGTTTGAAGAATACAAAATAAACCCCAAAGTAAATTTTTTTGAAGAACCCAAAATACATTACCAATAAGTAATTGGGTTTTCCAGCGTCGACTACTTATTACTTTTTAAACTAAATTAGCTATAAGAACATGAAGTAATGAATTTGTAAGAACATGCAACAATGTAATTGAAAGAACCCAAAATGCAATAGGAAGACCTTTTCAAGTTTTCCAAGGTCTATTAATTATTAATTTATACGTAAAATAGTTTTAATAACCTAAATTAAAGTAGTGTTGTAACCTCGAGTGATGTTCATGAGGGCATCAAATTTTAGGTGAAAGGTAATGAAGAAATAGAGTAAAGTTGTTTCCATTTTTAGATTTTTGGATGAACGAATTTTAATTTTTGGAAAGGGTCTAAGAATATGTGGTAATAAGTACCATTAATTTCTATAACTTTTAATCCATCACTCCTTTTTGGGTGCCATTTTTCTAAAGTGCATATTTTCTCAGTATTTATGCATTGGTGACATTATTTCATAATTTTTCTAACATCCATTTTTCACATGGTGTAATAGATTAAAAATATATTAAAACCTTCCTACATTTTCCACTTTGACACATTATCATTTATTCCTAACATTCCTCTCACACTTTCTCACATTGATCACTCATAGATGCATTCTAGGTTATGCCCGTTGTCCAAGACTAAGTGTGTGTGTATTATAACTTTATATGGGGTACTATTGATAATTAGAGGGTACTTATACTATTTTATTTTTGTTATTTGATTTAATTTATATTATACAAATTTTACTCATTCTAATCTACACTAACGGAGCTAAACATCGAACCACTCACACCATTTAACTATCTAGAATGGAAGTCTAAAATACAACTCTGAGAAGTAAAACACTCTATTAGATTACTAAGTGTGAGGAAACTGAGCCATATATATATATGTATAAAAGGTTAAATGGTGTAATATGTGTGACAAGGCCTATGGTTTTCTATGATTATCAATGTCTCCCAACCTCCTGTTTCATGCTAAATCTACAACAACTCTGAACAAAGTTTGGACAATCCTTGACAAGCATTTTAGAGTGCAAGACATCATGAGGTTTCATGAGCTAGAGAATTATCTCATCACATTTATCCTAGGTGACTATGACACCCTATAAGACTTTTTTATAATTTTTAAATCATTGATACTATAGTTGAAGTAATGTGGTATTGAGAAAATAGATGACTAGTTGATTCTATCTATGCTTGCAAAACTGGGTCATGACTATTTAGTTTTCATCTTTCCATTTCATACTACCAAATGTGCACTTGGATCCAGTTGGAAAATGTCATAATTTGATTATTTTGTTAATTATTTGACTGAAGAAAAAGATAAGTTAGTTTAAATGGCTGCACTGAAGTCTTCAAAATCACATGCGTTGATTGTCAATCAGGACAAGAAGCCTTCTAATACCTACAAATAGGAGAAGAAATAATCTAAACCTAATAATGAGCACAATATGAATAAAAAACAATATGCCAAGATAAAGGCATCATTAAATGAGTCTTCTAAAAGCGGGAAACCTAAGAAGGATAAATTTTTATAAAAAATGTGTAAGATACTTGGACATGATGAATCTCAGTGCATGAGAAAGAAGATTGACACCTTGAATAAGATGCTTGAGAAGAAAAACATCAGTATTCCTAAATCCTCATCTTAGAACACATCAAGACAAGATTTTTAAAAGAGTAAAGATAGAAAAAAAGGTAAAAATAAGGGCAAGTCACTTATTACAGTGGCTTCTAAACCTTTCACTTGGGTTACTGACTTAGGTGTTTCTTATCACATGGCCTCCTTAGAGGATCTATTTTCAAAAATAGAGCCACATTCTACACCTTCAATTCTCATGATTGATGACACTTTGATAGTAGTCAATGATAAAGGATCAGTATAATTAAGTGGTGGGACCTTTAATGATGTTCTATGTGTTCCTTCACTATCCACTAATCTTTTGTCAGTATATCAAATCAATCACATAGGTGTAGGGAAGTGAGTTAAGTTCACATCTAATTTAGTGGTTATCAAGGAGCTACATAGTGACATCATAATGGCTTATGTGAAGAACAATTATCAATCCAAACTAGTTACCTTCTCACAATTTTCCCCACATCAGCCCTAAGCTTCACTAGTTACACATGTAAATGGAGTGAGTAAACTATGGCATGAATGATTTGGACATTTAAACTATCATTACCTATAACAACTTATTCATCAAGAAATTTTTTTAGGGTTTCCTAAAGTCAAATTATTGTATGGATTATCCAATGGTTACATTATTGATAAGAATCTAGAATAGAAATATGACAAGGGTAAAGCAATGAGAGTTGAACAGAAGCTAGAGTTAGTCCATAGTGACTTAGTAGGTCTATTTCCAAAACCCTCATTCAATAAGACAAGATACATGCTCACATTTTTTGATGAATTTTTGAGGTACACTTGCATTTTTTTTCTTAAATAGAGGTCTGAGGTATTTGATCACTTTAAGGACTTCAAGGCACTTGTGGAGAAGTAGTCAGAATGTTCCATTAAAATCTTAAGGACTGATAATGGAAAGGAGTATGTCAACAATAAGTTTGAGTAGTTTTACACATCAGAGGAGATTTAGATGAAACACATAGTTTCATACAATCATCAATATAATGGTGTGGCCAAATGTAATAAACTTACCTTGAATGAAATAACAAACTACATGCTTCAATCAAAGTCTCTTAGTCCTTAGTATTGGGTTGAAGCAATCAACTATGTGTGTTACATTTAGAACTAAGTTCCACATAAATCCTTGAATGGAATCACTCCTTTTTAAGGTTGGGACGGTCACAAGTCCACATTATATCACTATAAATAGCTCATGTTCCTAAGAAGAAATGCAAGGCAATGGACCCTCAGAGTTAGTCTTGCATCTTTGTGGGGTATATAAAGGGTGTTAAGGGATATATGATTCTCCATCCAAAAAATCATGAGTTTTTCATTGAAATGAGTGTCAAGTTTTGTAAGGGTATACTTAAACATAATTATATCACTCTAGGCTCTTTAAAAGTCTCACTAGACATTGATTCCACTTCAGATAGTGACATATATCCACCTCAAGATCCTCCTAATGATGAGGATGAATCTTCTTCTACTTCAATTTTAAGTAATGAGAGTATTAATGAGGATTATCCTCCTCCATATCACACTCACACTATAGATGATGAGGACACACCTCTTGATTGTCTAATCTCATACAATTTTAGTCCTATTTGGGCTAGACAAACACTTCAAAGTGTTGGAGGATGGGTTGGAAATCCATCAGATACAAGGTAGACATGATTATAATTTTAGGGGACATCACATTCCTAATTTTTCATTAACTTAGATCCACAAACCTTTAATGAGGCATTTAGCATTCTAGAATGGGATTTTTCTATGTAAAAATAGTACAATTCCCTAATTAGGAATAAAGCATGGGACTTGGTCCCTCTTCCGAAAGGAAAAATATTAGTCTATTACAAATAGGTTTATTAAACCAAGTATGGTATAAATGGGTTAGTTGATAAGTGCAAAGCTCATCTAGTTACAAAGGGGTTTTCTTAGGTGCCTGGCATAAAATACATTTAGACATTTACTCATATAGCCAAGATGACATCTATAAGACTCTAGCCATCATAATCACACATCAGTGGGGTGTTCACCAAATGGATGTAAAGAGTGATTTTGTACATGGTGACCTAAATAAGAGATATATATGGAGCAAACAAAAGGCTTTGTGGAAGATACCTCCTTAGTCTGTAGACTAAGGAAATCTACCTATAGACTCAAATAGGCCCCTAGGGGCATGGTGTGCCAAGATGGACTCCTTTCTCATCATAGCTAGGTGTACTAGATGCCACTTAGATATAAATGTCTACATATTATGGCAGGATAATTCTCTATTGATCTTAGTTTTCTATGTGGATGACTTACTAATTATAAGGATCTCATAATCATCCATCTCAGTAGTTAAAACTAAGCATTTAGACATATTTTTAGTGTTAGACATGAGATTTTTACACTACTTTCTTGGGATTGAAATCATTTAGTCAAATTTTTGGATAACTTTATCATAATCTAGGTATTCTCTTGATTTTATTTTAAGGTTTAACATGGCTGATTATAAGCTATCTCCTACTCACTTCTTGTTTGGTGTGAAGCTTGAGGTTGATTTCCCTACACCACTCATTGATGAAAATTTGTATCGACAACTTATGGTCAGTCTTATCTATCTCACACACACTAGACTTGACATATCCTATTCAGTTGGTTTGGTCTCCCAGTTTATGCAGGAGGCACATGAGTTACATTAGAAAGTAGTAAAGTAGATTCTTCACTATATTCAGGGTTCACACAACTATGAGATACATTATATAGTAGGAATAGAGGTTGATTTTATTGGATACATAGATTAAAATTGGGTTGGAGATATTTAGAGTCAAAATTCCACTTTAGGCTATATTTTCTCACTTGGTTTAGGTCCAGTAAGTTGTCAAGCAAGAATCCACATGAATTTTTTTATCATCTACAAAGGTAGAATATAGAGGGGATATCAATGCCACCATTAAAGTAATCTAGATTTAGTGGATTCTCACTGAGTTTGGTGTCTAGTTACATAGGCCAATAATCATCTGCTATGACAACCAAATCACTATCCACATTTACAAGAATCTAGTTCTCCATTAAAGTATTAAGCACATATAGATTCACATGCATTTCATCAAGGAACATATCAATGAGAAAATCACTAATCTTTGATATTGTCCAACATCAAAGCATATTGTAGATACTCTAACCAAGCCCTTCACAGAGATGAAATTTATTCATCTATAAGCTCTCATTGAGGTTAGGGCTACTCCACCTTCTTCTTCCTCTTATGGAGGTTCATCACTATGTACTTGGGTACCTCATCAGGGTTTCAATGCTAGGACCCAATTATCATCTCACCTAAGCTACACTTAAGGGGGGGTGTTAGTGTAGTGCTTTTTCCCACTATATTTTGCCTATATAGCCATATGGCCATTCTATGTTATTTAAGCTTCCTTAGGTTAGTTATAAAGGGTACATAGGCTAATTATATTTAAATTTAATTAGTTAATTAGGAAAATTAGAGGCATCTTCATGTTACCCTAATTTTCCCTATATAAACCCCACTTTTCCTTTTTGTAAGGTTAATCACTCATTATTTCAATCAATCAAATGCATTATTTTCCTTGTCTCAAAATTTGGGAGCTCTCTCTATAGGAATCAACATTATTGCTTGAATGTTATTCAGAGATCTTAGCAGACTCTTTCAATTTCATTGTGTTCCTTGATAAAGTCATGTAGATATTTATTACTCTCTAAATGTTTGGAATAAATATTATAAATTTTATTCATATAATCCAAGTATAAAGTGTATTTACTTATTTGATCACATTTTGAAAATTATTTTTCATCTCAATGATGGTGAGGATTTTATTATCTCCTTATTTCATCCATTCAACATGAATAAACCATATTTATTTACTTAACTTAGATTTGATGGCATCTCAAATCTTAATGAGATTGTGATAATCCTCAATAAATTCATCTAGTGAATTTAATTTCCATTCTAAATTTCTCACCAAAAAATGAGAAACATTTTCTTTTGATTTAGAGAAATTTTTTTCATAAAACATCAACTTCTTACTTGTTAGGGCCATTTTCTTGCAAATCTATGACTACATTATCCTAGATTTTTTTCTCTTTTCACTACAATAATTTTAGTATTGATAAGTTTATTAGTTTCTTCCATCAAAACATAAGAGTTCCTAACTTTTTAAATAAAACTGAAATGATATAGAGTTAATTTTTAACCCAATTTTTTACTACTCTTCTATAACTCTAATATTTAATGGTTCTATAATTTGCCTCTTTATCAACACTATCACTAGAGGGTGATGGTTTGATTGAGGTGAGGGGAGTTAAATCAAGATATTCATTTATTACGTCAATGATTGAATTGACATAGGTAGATAGATTATGAACCTATTCTTAAAGTTGGTTTATTTTTTCTCTTCTTTAGTCCTTTGAATGAAGTTAGAAGTAGACACTTAAAAATTATGAATATATCCTTCATTATTTTATGGGAACATGTCCACTTGAGTTATACTATAATATTATGAAACCATGCCTTCCTTATTATTATCTATAATTAGTTTTGTAATTGAAAAACATTCATCATTTAAGGAAGAATATATCATAAAATCCCCAAAATAGTTTTGGATTTTTTAGTGAAGATGTTATTTAAAATAAATTGGAATTTACATGAAATGTAGGGAAAAAAGACTTTGGAAATATTCCTTTTATTTGTTACTAATTTTTGGATCCAAGGATAGGGTAAACTAACTAAGGAAATAACCATTTGTGTATGAATCTTACTAGTTGAGAAACATGAGGAGTTGATTATTGAGTAGAAATAGAATAAATCATAAGGTCAATAACATGTTTTAGATGGGAAAATGGGCCATGAGTTGGAGAAGGAGAATATTAATGAGAATGATCATGAAGAATATAATTATTTAGAGAGTTTTCATGTAGGATATGGAATGAAAAGTTTAATATACATGTGAACTTGAGAACCTGATCCAAAAAGATGGGATGGAATGACATGTGGAGAAGTGTTAGGGTGAATTTAAAAATTGATAGTATCTATGCTAGACTAAAGATATCATTCTTTACTATTATATATTAAATTTGAAGACTCAATATTTATAGAGGTAGTATCAATATTTACTTGCATTGCATTAGGTGGAGGCCTCTTTATTTCAAATTTCTTCCTGGGTGTTACATTATTGAAAAAAAATTCTTTAGCACTTTATTTTTGTCTGTATATTATTTTTCATATCCATTATTCATTCTTAGAATCCCCCTTATATACACAATAGTTTTATGAGATGGTCTAGATAAATTAACATTTTTTTATTCATGGAACATTATCCTTTTGATGATTTTTTTCCTATTGTGTTCTCAACTACCTTATTCATAAACTAATATTACGATATTTTCAAGAAAAAATTGATTTGGTCCTCCAAGTCATATATCTATTTGATATCCCAAATTATTGGTGGTAGGGGGCAAAAATTGATTTTATTTTCATAATTAGGGTCAATGAAATCATTTCCATCATCTACAATGCCCTTAGTGACCCATTCTAGTCTATATGCCTTTAGCTAAACTAAATTCATTATCATTTAATCTTATTTCCTCACCTAAAAATAGTTCTCAAATTATGCTTAGTAATATTCAATTTATGGAATATGATGGTAGCTTGTTCCTAGAAATAATTTATTTCTCCACTACATCTTTTATCAAAAAAATATCTCTTATTATATTAATGATTTTTAATTCTAACCAAATTTACTTAGATATTATGAGCATCAGATGAAATCTTACATATATAATAGATCAAACCATTTATAAAATATATTTTAACTATTTTATTCTCATTACACTTCATGTTGACTTCTCCAATTTTTTTAAACACTTCAATAAAAAACATTTTTATGTTGAAAATAAGGAAAATTTGTATGGAATTCCAAGAAAACCAACAGTTATGATATACATGAGCCTCCAAAATTGAATAAGGTAACTGTCATTTTTTTAGACCATAGATGTAGTTTTTAGGGAGATCCTAATCATTTTACATACCTCCAAGTTCCTAAATATTATAATACTAAAGGCATCATTCACTCTATTGAAATTATTATTTATTACATCCAAGACAACTAGGGGTAATATTCATAAATTATAACTATGTTGGTGTATAGTATTTTATTTTGAGTTTAGGACATGTATTCATGGATGAAATTGAGTAGAACAATTAATATTTAATATATAAGCATTGGGTGGACTCCAAGTTGACAAATAATTCATCAAGAATTTCATTGATGATCTAGGCCTGATATATAAAGTATTTTCCATCACAGATGATTTTTATGAATATACACATATGTGTGTTGAATGTGCTAGTTTATTGATGACCCATAACTCTTTTCTCCTTTTAAAAGTTTATATATGAAAAAAATTGGCACCTTGGATGCTCCTTTCTTATTTTATTTCAACCATGATTGGGATACTACCATATTACACACATCCTTGTTTTCTTCAAATTAAAATTCCAAAATTATTTAGTGATTTCAATGTTATATTGTCTTCACATAATTATGAATGTAACATTCACTAATTAAATGTCTATCTTTACAAATATTTCAATATCAACTGGTCTCACTTCTTTCATCTCTTAGTCATCATATTTTGTGAAATAAATTACCAAATCTATGTATTAAAAATATTATGGGTAATTATACACATGATTAAGCCCACTCTCAAAGTGTCACTAAGTGATGGGATTTATATTTATATCATGCAAACTCTCTTATAAATCATCCACATTGATATGGGCCAACCTAGAATCACCAATTTTTGGAAAACTAGTTCGAAATGAAGATAATATTTTGTTACATTAATATTTAAATTTTAATTTAATAGTTATAGTCATCTAATATGTTATTATTAAAATAATGTCAATGTATAATTTTTATACAAATTTAGGGGTAAGATGTGTTTACATGGGTGTAGTGGTCAACCCATGGTATTCATAAAACTAATGGCTTTGGATAATGACAACTATAATGTTTTTTAGGTAAAAATAAATTTTATAGCTCATAAATTTTCATAGTGAAGGAACTCACATTTTTATTTACATAGGAAGCCTCAAACGAAAACTAAATAGATGAAATTGAAAAGCAAGATGTCTACGAATTTATAATTTCTTAAAGAATAGAGATTTCAAGGTATAATTTATTATTTTAGATGGATTGAAGGGTTTATAGATGAATATCTATGGATTGGTATAAGGATGGAGATTTAAGATATTTTAACACAGAGGAAAAGTTATCAAAAAATTTGATATAGATGGGAACTATAAAATTCAAATATAAGAACTTTGGCACATGTTTCCATTGTTTTAGGGATTTTTTAGTTATTTGGGTTTTATCTATTTGCACAAGAGTCAAAAAATGTTTAAATTTCATTTAAACACTTTTTCTTATATTGGTAAATCAATGAAATACCTCCCATCAATTGATTCAAGAAAATGTTGTCATCCCATCAATGTCTTAGTTATCAATGCTATTCAAATTAAGTCATCTATCCAATTAGCATTTGACACAAGTCAGGAACCAAATTGGTTTCATGCATCCCCTAATCAATCAATCAATCAATGAAATGACTATAGTCTAGGACTGACTTGGTAAAGGTAATAAAAAGACTTAGACACTTATGATTTTTTTCAAAATTGGGGGATCAAGATAATTTTTTAAAGGCTAAGTGTTTATATTCAAAATTCATTGTATAAACTTGGTAAACTCAATGGAATAAAAATTGGGAAGAAATGACGTATTCAATTTTTCCCTAGTAAGAACTTAAGTTTTGAGAGCTTAAAAAAATTAAACTATGTTCGTATTCAAAATTGATCAAATTAACTTGATCTACTCATTAGTACAAAATTTTGGAAAAATAATTTAATTTTTAATGATAATAATATATAGTATTTTAATATAACTTTTATTACTACCAAATTTTATAAATAATATAAGTATATTAATATAATAATAAATTAACTAGTTTCTAAATCTGGTCATGTTCCTAGGTCTTTAGTGGTAAGTTTTGATTTGTGGAAAAAGTTGGTAGGGGAGTTTTTTAAAGCTTCGATTTGTTTTGATTTTTTAATACATGCTAGCACAACTACAATAGAATTTTTTTTCCAATCATGAACAAACATTTGGAAAATTTTATAATAACACCGTTAAGAATATTCCAATAATTTTTAATGCCAAACATTAAATCATTTCTAATAATAAGTGAAATTCATCACTTTAATTGACTAATAATATAAAATATTATATATTATGTAAATAATAAGTAAAATCAAGTACTAGATTAAATTTATACTATTATAATATAAAAATTTGTTTATTTTCAATTTATTTATTATCTTATATGATTTTATTTTATCTCACATTTTTTATTTTTTACTATAGCATCAATGTCTCTTACACTTGAATATAATGATTAGGTGCATTTAATTTCAAAACACATCAATGTTTTTGAGGGTATATTGTATCTAAGCAAGAGGACACTACATTGTAGAGACATGGGAAAAGAATTTGTTGTTGTCAATATTAACATGGTATTATATGGAAAAGTATAGTTTCACTTTTCAGTTGATGAATTTGAAACTTTGACAGAGTTGATACTAAAGTATACGATATTTCTTAGGAATAAAGGGAATTCAAAGCACATAGATCCACCAATTACATCCATTAATAGCAATCACATATATAGTGAGTAAGATAATGATAGTTTTATCATGGAAATAGAGGGAGATTGTAGTGATAACACTAAAAGCAACATTAATATAGGGCCTAAATATAGAAATTATTTCATTTAAAATCATTTGATTATCAAACATTAATTTTCTTGCATAAATTATGACATAGCTTGAGGTTTTATTATTGAACTTATAAAAGGTCATAAAATTTATTAAGAGAGATTGGGACCCATGAATTTTGGTATAGTGGTAAAAAAATGTGGGAAAGTATTATTTTGAATGCTCAAAATTGATACAACCTAATCAATTAATTTCTTATCTAATTAATAAAATTATTTTCCATAAAATACAATGTACCATAATGGTTAAATAGACTAGTTACTTAGATGGTCTATCCCTTGTACTTGGAGTGAACAAAATTTGAAATGCATAGGTGTTGTAGTCAAATTAATCTAATTGCGTTCATATGGAAGAAAATATGTTTTAGAGGGAATAAATAAAAAATATACCTAAAGTATATATGTTACATTATAAAGGATTTCATTTCAATACCTTTGGCATTCATATAGATTGAGGATTTAACCCTCCATGTAAATGATGATCCCTATTTGAATGATCTCTCATATAATGGTTTGCTTGGAAATTATCAAACATAAACAATTATCCCATGGATATCATATTCAAATAATGCCAAAAAGAGGATGAGGTAAACATGTTGGATATAGTTAAAGAGTGAAAACTCTAATTTGTACATCCATTTTATATTTGTGCCACTAATTAAAACCATTCAAGTGATCAAAATACCCTACAATGGTAAAAAATAACAAATATTGAATGCCATTATACCATTTCATCATATTGTGAATTTGATGAGGATAAAAAATTGTCAATGTTTTGGATGAAGATTAAAATTTTGAATGTCATTATTTCAAATAAGACTTTCTAAAAAAATGTATTGCTTCATCCAAAGTTCTATAGTGAAAAATTAGATCATTGAATGAAGTGGACATAAATAAATTTGCATTATATGCATTAACAAAAAATGTCATATTTAATTTGGGTGAGGAATATATGGAGGTGCATAAAATAAAATTTTATGTACTATATGTCTATTAGAATGTACGGAACAAAGCTTATGGTTACTGAAGAAGCACCTTCTACAATCATAAATTTGACTAAATAAATAGCCACATGTGTAGTGTAAATGATAACATTGGGAAAGCAAAAAAAATGTCAAATACCACCACATAATTTTATTACATGCCAATAATCATTTATATAAATTCACATATTTATACATATTTGACTCATTCTATAGGACATGATGGAATCAATGTTCCTAAAATACTACTTCCTATATTAGATGCTCATAATTTAATTTGAAATAAGTGTAAAAAATATCTCAATTTTTTAAACCTTCATCTTATGTCATATCTAAAATTCATAAATCTAATAAAATAAAATTTTCAACTTATTTTAACTTCAAATAATTTTTTTTTTGAAAAGTGTGATGAGTGTAAGAATAATCACAAAAAATGTAGAACTACCATATACCTAGAAGCACTCTCAAAACATGAATAGGAGCAAGAAAGACACATTGAATACATTTAAATATATTATGCACAATATTTTTCCAATATATTTGAATCATAAGAACAACTTAAAGGATTCTTAAGAATTTTTCATGATAAAATAGACAAAATGGAATCTTTCATACCAAGGATGGACAAGAAATCTAATTGAATTGATAATGTTGTGAACCTCCAAGTTACTTTGATTGGTATGGTCACACATGGACATAACATGGTGGGATTTGGGAAATTTTAGATACCATTTATTGAGCATGGATTATATTTCCTAGTCACATCATTGGCTTTTTGTTTCAAGAAGCTTGAAGGATCGATCACTGATAAATAAGGTGATTAGTGGATGATCAAAATATCCATTGCATTATACACTATTACAAAATTAAGTGCACAAAAAATGCAAAGGGTACAAAGATTTTTTTTTATATTCTCAAGTAATTGGTGTTATTATTAAAAATAATTCATTTAAAAATTAGTCACCATTCTTCTAATTATTAACTAGATAATGATTCAAGTGATAATAAGAGTTTTACCCTATTTTAATTTGCATCCATGCTCACAACAAGAAGGATAATTAACATTGTGTATGTAAGCTTCTTTCCAGTGGGACACACTTGGTGAGACCAAGAAATGGAACTCATATAACATATTTTTACCATATAAACCCCTTATATTTTATCTAGTTACATCCTTCACCCATGCCTTTATTCATATTTCCATCCATGTTGCATATGTTTACTATTGTGATATAATTTAATGATTTATAGATAAAATAGTAAGGTTAGTGGTTTATATATGGATTCAATAATAATTATATTTAAGACACCAACAAACATAAGGGATAAGAATATATTTATTTTATGATGTCATACATCCATGTATAATATAACACCTAAAAAAATTGTTGGATGTACATTGGAAACACATATCACCCACAACGGCTAGGAAAAACATGCATCCATTAAATGTGTTCACCTATAACAACTATACATATTACAAATAAAATAACTAAACTATGTGCTCCCATTAATACTATTATAGATTCACATATTTATTCATGATAGTTAGTGTATAACTAGAGATAAAAACATCCCATGATTGAGGAGTTAATTTGATTCCACAAATCTAGGGGTGAATAAGTTCAATATTCCTTATCCATTTCAGTTCTTTTATCATTACAAAAAATTAATTAACTATTTTTTTTTTTACAACATCCTTGTATTTTTTGATATCCATATACCTTTAGTTGTAACCAATATATTTTAATAGTCTTCCAAATAAGCAACCATCTCCCTTAAATATGAAATAAAGCTTGCTTTTAAAGACAATTAGTAAGCTAGTTAGTTAGTGGAGTTAGTAAAAAGGAAAAGTTAGATTTTAGAGTATATTATATATAATTTTATTATACTATAGTCAAACCATTATGAAATAAATATATTTTTGATAAGTAACCTACCTATAGTAAATTGGGGAGGTCAATCATCAATCTCAATAAAGTACGGCCTACTCACGTAGATTCACTAGATTAATTTATCATATATTAGAATTAGTTTTATTAAGTAATTTTTTATTCATGCATTATTATTTCATTTTGAATATATTATGTGTGTGATTTTTTATGTGTATAAACATCTTCCTTATTTATACATTCAAATCATCCAGTGTTAGAAGATTCTAAAATAATCTTAATTTCCCTTTTATGCAAAGTGTGATTTTAGTTCCTATCATTTCCTTTCATTTTTTTTCAATTATGTAATTATTAGGAATCCAAAATTCAAGAGATACTACTAAAAAACATAAATTACTAACATATTACAATGTAATACTAGTGCTAAATTATAAAACAACAATAATGGATCTGCAATGGTCTCATCCAAACCAAATCTTGCATAGAAAAATATAATGGTGAGACAGACTTGATGCTAGGGAAATCTCCTTTTTCAAATTTTAAATAACTCAAAGAGATAATACATCTAACATTTAGGAAAAAATGTAGTGGGTGGAGGTAGAGAATATTACCTTCCAAATACAACATATTGGTAAAATATTTTATGATTTGGATAGACCATTTATAAATTATATAATGGTGTCAAAAACTTGTTTTTATCAATAAAAAGTCTAATACAATATGTATATGAAAAAAATAACTAAAACTACACCTTTTCATATGGAAGACTACATTAATCAAAATACATAATTAATAATGATATTTATGTTGGACCTATTTTTGAAATATTTAAAGTAAAATGCAATTCATTGATGGATATGTATATGGAGAAAATGATTTTAGTAAGACTGATAAATGATAATGAAAATATATGGATGGTAAGGGTAGACGGGAATATTTGCCTTAAAACATAAGGTGAGAATATGGATAAAAATGCATGGATTTTATCTTAGAAACCTATAGGGAAAGTATAAGGTGCAACATTATAACTATATTATTAAAGTCCAAATAAAATATGAACCTAATCATATGAAAATAAATACTACATTTATGTGTATAGTATCATCTAGGTATGGACACCCAAAAAATATGGAAAGTAGGATCAATTAATATGCTTGATAAATGACATGAGCTCATTAATTCATACCTTGAACTACTTGAATAGGATAATTAATGTTAATATACTTGGTGAAACTGTTAAAGATAATAAATTAGTATGTGATTCATCGTGGCCTAAGATGTGGTTTTATTACAAATAATTCTCTAGTAATGCCTTAAAATCCATGTACTATTATTTAATATGAATGTAATATTGATATTTATTATATAAAATTATTTTTCATTAATAAATTTTTCATTATTTTTGTTATCTCAAGTTCATGAAGTCCCAATATCAAAAATATATTGTTCCTTTATCTCGATTTAACTTAAATTCATTCACATTCATTACTTTTAATTTAATTCTACAATATCATAAGAGAAGACATGTAAATCACCATGAGGCCATAGACTCACATGGTCATGTAGATCTATTTTTTCTTTTTGAGGTGGACTCAAAAAACTATAACTCCACTTTATCTTTCCATAGGTGTGATTTATTGTGAACATAATTAAATATCAATATATATTGATCATATCATGAAATTCAACTAATAATTTTGAATATAAAGTGGTTTGAACAAACTTGTGATTGAAAACTTAATGTACTCGATGATTATATCTTGATCAAAAGGTCAAAAATTCATGGAAACTCCATGTACATGTAAATTTATGGATTTAATCTTAGACTATAATAAGTTACTTTAAAATATGTATTTGGCATGAAAATTTGTGAACCTTGATTTAATACATGATATAATGAGGTTATGGAGTGACTAATTATCTCACAAAGGTACTACATTAAATGAATACATTTAAAATTTAGATAAATTTATGTGGATTAAAAATTATTTTTACAAGGATATATTACAATAGTTTGGTTGTTGATAAATAATATTGTCCAATACATGTATTTAACATAAATATGTTTTACATTGGTGCACTAATATTTTTGAAATTTATGTACATGGAATTATTATTTTATTAGTTAATATAATGTAAAATATAGATAAATATTAGATAATAATATGAAAAATATTATGTGGTATGAAGATAAATATAGGGAATTATGTGATTAGTAAAAAATATGATAGAATTTGGACTTGATTTCTCACTAGTTGTAATACAATAATACAAACAATGGAATCTAATATCACACTATTGGAATCCAATAATAGAGATATTAGAATTTGATATTACATTAGTAAAAAACTAATAATGGTGATAGTGGAATCAAATATCAAACTAGTTAAAAATAAATAATAGCAATGTTAGAATATAATTGTGTCAATTAAAAAATCAAATATGGTAATAATATAAGTCTAGATTCTTACACATATATCCAAATTTCAAAAAGTGATGTTTTTTTTATCTGTGTGTGTATTCTTTATTAGTATCCTCTTTATGTACCAAATAAGTTGGTAAACATATAAGATTGTTTAGGCTTAACATTTATCACCTTAGGTTAAATAGAATCGCATTTGGATGACTATTTCACTTTACCTTATGCAAAATAATTTATCCATTATTCAATTTAATTGTGCCCCTTTACAATTATTTAGTTTAATTACATTTGTAAAATCATATTTATAATTATTTATCTTTTTTTAGGTCTAATGATAGACATTTATGTATGTCATAGACTAGGGATTTGTTGTCGTTTCTTCTTGATCTAATTTTTATGTTACCCTTTACAATATATATGGATGTCATTAGTCGTTACCCTCTAGTCCAAATATATTCATGTTATATTTGATTGACCTTATTTGATTCTTAGTATATTGAGATAAAGAGGATAGTTTTCGATCATCCTAGATCATGCATATAATATCAACCCATTATAGTATATAAAATATTTTTTAAGGTATTAATTCTATTCTTCCAAATGTAGTTGGTAATGAATAAAATTTTAGATGTATGAGAAAGAATAAAGGATGCATTACAGATGGAGGTTACATAAAGACTATGATACTATCATAATTCTATTTTTATAGACATGTTATGACCCCACCCTTGTATATATTTACATTACTATATAAACATTGATATAACATATGTATAGTTAATTGTTGCACTTCTTTACTTAACTGAACTATGTTATTGTTTTCATGTTGTGATGCTTGGCCATAGATTGATGTATATATCATGGTTTGAGTTCTACACTTGATGATATATGGATTACATGATGTAATTGATAGTTGATTATAATTCATTATTGCTTTATCATTTTTTCAATTTTTGGATTAGATACTATTGATGTATACACTCAATGGTTATAGGTGTTGATTATGAGCCAGGTTAGATGTTAGTGTCAACATTGGGGTAGGAAAGTGGTTTTGAGAAGTCATGTGAGTTTCAATAAGTAACCTTATATTATTTTTTAGTGTCATACCTTAGGATAATTGTGTTGTTCATTATGTAGTCATATTTTAATTCATGCCTTGTAGCCTTTTGATTTTTGTGTATTGTCAAGTTATTATGGATTCCTACATGTTACTTGGTGTTGAATTTGTCTACTTTGGCTTCTTATTTTCTCTCTCACTTCCTTACTCCTAACCACTCTAGTTCTACTTGACTCACCTTTGACAAGACTCAGACTCCCTAAGATACTTAACTAGATCTACCCTACCACAACCCCTTCCACATGATTTGTTGATCATGACTTGATAATTGTTAGTGACTAGGTTAATTGGTCCTATGACATTTAAACATGTAATAAATTTTAAAATAATATCTATTTTATTATTTCAATTATTATTATTATTATTATTTATTTTTACTATTTTATTATATATGGCTAAAATTTTGAAAAGGGTCACTAATGACCATTGCCTTGTGTTTTGGTGGTGGGGCCTACATGGGGAGTGGGTCAACATTTTTGTAGGGAGACTTTCTCTCTCCATATTCAATGATGAATATAATGGGAGTATGGTGATTTGAGGCAAGGGGAAGGAAATTCAGATGAGGTTGGTGCAGGGGACACGTAGGAAGGAAGGGGAGAAGAATCGTGGGAGAAGGAAAGAGGAATATTCATAGAGATTTTTTGGCTTTGGTCATGATTGGATTTTTGCATCGAAATAGATTCATATATACTCAGTTGATTTGCATTGTAAGGAAATAAATAATTATAGGTTTGTTTTGCTTGTATTATGAGCATTATCCCTACTTATATTTGACCAAGTGTGTCCATTTGACTGCTAAGCTATTTAGTTTCCTTTGGAATGAATAATGAATGATATGGAAGCCATTATAATTTTCAAATTATCCTTTTTACATATGAAATTGAAAAAAAGAGGTAGAAAATTTAATATGGTATTTATAAATATTGTTTTTGTTATATTCTTGCCTTGGTGAATGTGTATTATTGGCAGGATTATGCATTTACTTTTTTTCTTATTATTTTGCAAATGCCATGACTTGGCTATTTTAAACCCTTAACTATGTTTAGTTTAGGTGAGTAATTGTAATTTATTGGACCCTCCCTTTTGAGGAATGTTATAAGTATGGATGAGATGTGTTACATAATTTTGTGCCTTTAAATGAATAAATACAACTTTGATAATCCCTATGTTTTGGTCTCCATGATCTCATGTTACCATATTATATGTATATATATATATGTGTGTGTGTGTGTGTATATATATATACACACATGTATATATATACATGTATATATATACATGCATATATATACATGTATATATATACATATATATATATATATTTATATGTATGTATATATATACATATGTATATATATATACACATATATATATGTGTGTGTGTGTATGTATATATATATATATATGTATGTATGTATATATATGTATATACATACATACATACATATATATATATATGTGTGTATATTTATATACAAATATATATGTATATATGTATGTATATATATGTATGTATATATGTATATATATATATATGTATGTATATATATATACATACATATATACACACACATATATATATATACATATATATATATATATATATATATATATATATATATCCATTTTTGTATATTCTGATGGTCATTGTATCCTATTTTTAGTTGTATATTTGAATAAGTTGATTCATAAATAAATTGGAAAAAATTGACTGTCCAGATTGTTGGATTGTCTATTTATCTATATATTTTTTGTATTGAACAAAATTGGCTTGGATTTATAATTAGATTTAAGGAATATTTGCTTGGTGGTTATTGTATTTTTTTATTTTGGTCAACTGATTTGGTGTGTTTTAGCCAATCATGTGGATAGAGTTCTATTTTTGATAGACACACAGACACAGACACACACACACACACACACACACACACACACACACACACACACACACACACACACACACACAGACACACACACACACACACACACACACACACACACACACACACACACACACACACACACACACACACACACACACACACACACACACACACACACACACACACACACACACACACACACACACACACACACACACACATTCTTTTATGTGTAAAATTGACCTAGTGCTTTAAAGTTTTATAGAGTTGTGTTGTTTTGTGATTTATGGGTCCTTGGACTATATGAATTTCTACCTAGGTTTTATTTT
>JARHVA010004038.1:105000-110000 GCA_037957365.1 Torreya grandis
TCAAACTAAACTTGGAGGGCATAATAGGGTGATAAAAGGGCTAAATTTGTTGGGTAGGTTAACAAAAACATGAGCTCCTTACTCATAAAATGGTTGCCTTGATATTTTGGTAACTTATGAACTTGCATTGGTGTGATATCCATTGTTCATCTATGGATAAAACCTATTATAAATTACTGCATAAGGAGTTGAACATCTTATATTATTTTGATTAAAAGGATTCAATTACTATTTTTTTAGAGTAGTAAAATGTTGAAAGGTGAATGGTTTTAGTGGAGTGAAAACATCTTCATAGGGTGAGTTACTTATGGATAGTAAGGCTAATGTACCACTTTTTCTGATTATGTATAAGATTCTCACAATGTCATTATAGAACAACCATGGAAAATAGCCATATGCCATGGCTTGGCCTAGGAGTCACTATAAGTGATTGGGAGTAGTGATAAAACCATTTTATTATGATGACAATGCTTGGGAGGCATTGGTTTGTCTAATGTATTGGATTATTAAGTGAACTGAGGAGGTTTGTTATCTAAGTTGTTATGTAATTGGATGAATTACAATAGTTATGCATCTTTAAAGTACACAATATTATGTGGTGCTAGAAAATATATCCATTTCATCTAGGTTAGGCTTGATCTTATTGGCCTATTTTGAGTTAAATTGGTGAAGCCAGTGGCTTTGTAAGTCAATAAAGGGGTGAAGTTAACTATTTTTGGCATGTTTATTTCAATCATGGATCAGTTTTATGTCTATGAGATATATTTTATTCATGGATATGCCCAATTCCATAGGGATGTTTTACTAATCCTGTCTAGTTTATACATCCATGGGAATGCTTATTCAAACTTAACTTCATCTTGACACCTATGAGGATGTATATTGAAACATTGGATATGTCCTACATACATGATGATGTTTATTAAATTTTTTGATTAAACTTGTTGATTGTGAGAAATTATGATTCTTATAGTAGTGATATTGTACTTTTCTTGATCCTTGGATAAGAGCACCCTTTTCTAATTTAATGTTACATCAAAGAGAACATCTCCATTTAACATTTGACTTGTTGGATTAAGTAAATTGGTTGAATTGATATATAAGCTTGTTATTGGAATTTTAATAAAAAGCCTTAATGTCCATTGATCACTTGCATGATCAATCTATCCATTAAGGCTAAGGTATGATATCTTGGGATGACCAAGGTTATGGATTAATCTTGGAGGGCTTGGTAGGTGATTTTGATAGACTTTTTTGATCAAGTTAAGGGTTTTGGGGATCTCTTATTGTATTAGGTAGTGTGAGCCATCTATCCATGATGTGCGAATATTATTGGTAAAACTTAGGAAATTCATGGATTAGATGGGCCTTGTTAGAACATAACCTTACTTGAGTGAAGGTGATGATACTCTAAGATCCCTAAGACTGATCATGTGATATCATTAGATATCTTTTGTGTGGCATCTAGACATTAGTTGGATCGATGAAAATTCATGGACCTTTGTACTTCATTAGCCTATGTGTTTAACTATTATAATGTGGAAAATACCTTGGCATAGCTGCTTATAGCTGAATGTATACCTATCTTACACATATCTTTTATACATGTATATTGTTATGTTTATATATTGTATAAGCCTTATATGGTGTGAAAGTGATTAACCTCATTAAATGTGTAAACTTTTTTTAATTTATAGTTGGCTATCTTAGTGTTCTAATTAGGTTATACATGTGCTTTTATGTTGTTAAATTATAGTTGTGAATCTAAGAACTTGTGTTCTATAACTCCATTTTTGGAAACTAATTAGATATCTTAGTGTTATAATTAGGTTATACATGTGATTTTGTGTTGTTAAATTATAGTTGTGAATCTAAGAACTTGTGTTCTATAACTCCATTTTTGGAAATTGTCTTGTTTAAGCTACCAAGGTATAGTGTTGTGATGTATTTTGTAATTCTACATAACTATTCTAGCTATGAATATTGATGCACATAGAAACTTGAGGGTAAAAAAACACTATCTCCATAGTGGTTTAGCTTAGGTATAGGCTAGGGAGTAGATTCTCTCATAGGCAAAAATCCACTCCACTCTTTTGCACGAGACAATCACCTAATTCATTCAAAATGTGTAGCACAAGAGCCACATATTAGTTATGAGACCCTCTAACATAATGGTCCCATTATGGTTAAATCTTCCCTTTATCCAACTCTCATAGGTTGTTGTTACATAGACTATGTGGAATTTCATTGTGTAAGCCTTATGAAGCACTAACTGGTCCTATATTATGGACATTTATGTAAATCAATAAGGAGGTACTTGCTAAATGCATGCATGTGTTGGCATGTGCATGTAAACATGATGTGATTCAGTTATTACCTTGTTATACCATATATATATATATATATATATATATATATATATTAGGATGAATATATTTTTGTATTGTTTTATGCATGAATGAAAAATATGTTCATTTTATCTATGAAATGAACATTATATGTCTTGATCACATATATTTTGTAATCTTGGGTACCCTCCCCTTTTCTTTTTTTGTATTTGATGTCATGACATATGTGTAGTAAGATGATGGAATTATGATTCATGTAACCATCATGTGAGCTCACAAAATGGTTAGAGAGCATGAGGTAAACCTTTGGGTAACATGTAAAGGCTTGGGTTGGCATCTCCTATTTCTTGGTGTGGATAGTGTGGGATGATGTGCTATTCCATGAACATAAATTATTGGTTTGGAAGTAACCATTCAAATCAAGTTACTATCTTGTAATAACATTTTGTGATGAATGTTGATTAAATTATGCATAAGGCATAATGTGTGTTATTAAATAAATTATTTTAAGATTGAAAATATATTCAAATCTTGATGGGATTATACAATTTGAAACTATTATCATAAAAATTTTAGACTTTTGTGGTGTCTTCTCATCTTTATAATAGAAATGTTTAACTAGAGTCTAGTTTTCTATTCTAATTTTTGATTTAGATAGTTAAGAGTTGTTAAATCTGCCTATATTTCACAATATTTAAGTTGAAAAAGGTGTGATTAGAAGTCAACACAAGTTTTTTTATTGGCCTTTATTAAGATGGGAAATTTGTTTCCATGGCTGGTAATGTTATTTTTCCTAAAAAGTCACACCAATACGAGTGGCTAAATTTTAAATAATCTTTTTTTATTTGTGTTAAACAATAGTATACCATTGGTATATGCTTATTAAGAACAAATTTGGAGCTGTTAGACATTTCACCAAGGCTGTAATATCTATTTTTGGTTATTAATAAACTACCTATACATCATAAACATGTAATTATACAATGAGTTGAGGTATGTGTATAAGCATTTAAATACTATAATGACATATGTAGCTTCCTATTATTCTTCTAGTGTTGTAAATGACATGTGATTTGATAAGATATTTTTATTATGGCTTGGATAAGGAAATAAATGATTGAATTTATGACTTATGATGTGAATATTCAATGTATCTTACCTATATAGTGTATCACATCCTCTTACTCTATTGATATGTAAATTAATTGTTTTTATAATTACTCGTATGGTTAAGTTGTGAATGTGCATGTAAGACTTAATGTTATTAGGTATTTTTGGTGAGTACCAAGGGTAGTCACCCTTGCTAAAAATCAAATCAATTGATGGTTGAATAGTGGAACCTTGGTTAAGAGAATGATTAATTCCTCATGGATAGTTGGGTACTCGATTGTTGGTATGGTCATCAGGACAACTCCTCTCTAAGAGGTGGAGGATGTTATGACCCCACCCTTGTATACATTTACATGGCTATATAAATTTTGATATGACATATGTATATATTATTGTTGTACTTCCTTACTTATTTGGACTATGTTATTATTTTGATGTTATGATATTTAGTCATAGATTGATGTCTCTATCATGTTTTGAATTATGCACTTGATGATGTATGGATTAATTAATTTAATTGATAGTTGATTATATTTCATTACTACTTTATCATTTTATCAATTTTTAGATTAGATGCTACTAATGTATATACTTGGTGGTTACAGGTGATGATTATGAGATAGGTTGGATATTGGACAAGGAAATAAATTGTTGTATTTATGACTTATGATGTGAATATTCAATGTATCTTACCTATATGGTGTATTACATCCCTTACTCTATTGATATGTAAATTAATGGTTTTTATAATTACTCTTATGGTTAAGTTGTGAAAGTGCACGTAAGACTTAATGTTATTGGGTATATTTGGTGAATACCAAGGGTAGTCATCCCTGCTAAAAATCACATCAATTGATGGTTGAATAGTGGAACCTTTGTTAAGATAATGATTAATTCCTCATGGATAGTTGGGTCCTTCATTGTTGGTATGGTTGTCGGGATGGCTCCTCTCTAGGAGGTGGAGGATGTCATGACCCTACCCTTGTATACATTTAAATGGCTATATAAATTTTGATATAACTGATGTATATATTATTGTTGTACTTCCTTACTTATTTGGACTATGTTATTATTTTTATGTTATGATATTTAGTCATAGATTGATGTATAAATCATGTTTTGAATTATGCACTTGATGATGTATGGATTAATTAATTTAATTGATAGTTGATTATATTTCATTACTACTTTATCATTTTCTCAATTTTTTTATTAGATACTACTAATGTATATACTTGGTGGTTACAGGTGATGATTATGAGATAGGTTGGATATTGGTGTCGACATTGGGGTAGTGAAGTGGTTTTGAGTAGTTAGATGAGTTTCAACAAGTAACCTTGTATTCTTGGTTAGTGTCATGCCTTTGGATAGTCATGTTATTCATTATGCAATCATATTTTAATTCATGCCTTATAACTTATTAATTTTTGTGTATTTTCATGTTATTATGGATTCGTACATGTTGCTTAGGTTGAATCTATTTTCTTGGGCTTCTTATTCTCTCTCTCTCTCTCTCTCTCTCTCTCTCTCTCTCTCTCTCTC
>JARHVA010004038.1:115000-197500 GCA_037957365.1 Torreya grandis
GATCACTTATATGAAATTTTTTATTTATATTATATGCTTAATAGACTTAGCATAATATATATATATATTCAAATTGATACTGGTTATTATTTATGTTTAGCATGTTTATATTTATATGATTTTCAGCTATGCTAATGTTATATATGTTCTCATTATCATGGAATTTTTAAGACCTAATGATGATTTTTTTTTAAAGATAATATTTCTAGTTACACATACATGAGTAAACTAAGTGATTATTTCTTGATTTAGAAAGTGAGGTTTCTGTCCCTCATGCATCCTAAAGCATGCTCTGATATTGAATTCTATTTTTTTTGTTGTTTCAAGGCACATATTTCAAATCATGAAATAATCAATTTTCAAGTTATTGAATATATGGGTGAAGCATGAGGTCATGGGTTCTCATACAAAAATATTTATCGAATATAACATACTTGATGATATGGTGGAAGAATATCCTATGGGGGACAAGTAATAAAAAGAGGTAGATGTCAATATTAGGGGAGGTGTTTTTATACTAGTGTGAAAAACCACTACCAGATAGAATGTCTAAATTTTCTTAGCTATGTTCATTACAAATAAGGAGACAAGATTAAATAATATCCAAGAATTTATGAAAATAGTAACTTAAAGAATTACAAAGTACATAATGGTGTAGTAATTATGAGGATCACACAACAAGAACTTAAATGTGAATTTTAGTAGAACGTAATAAAGGGAAGAATAGATCCAAACAATAATATAACATAAAGGAGTGTAATGAACATACATGTAAAGTTAATTTAAACTTCATAAAATGATATACATAAAGATAATAATTAAAAATTATGGATTATCATGATGCACTACATAATTTTTTTAATAGAAACAAAGGAGATAATATGAATATGTGGGGGAAAGTTCAGATAGTAATGATGGTGAAGGCTAAGATGAGGTATAGTTATAATAAATGTATTATTTATAAGGATATGTAAAAAATATTAAGGTTATGATCCATATTAAATATCAAATGTGTATTACCATTACTACATACCACACAAGAACACATCCAAGAATATATATGGTATGTAATAAGTGAATCCTAGTGTGAAATGTTAAAATGGGAGACTATGCATGGGGATTCTATCACCATGTTTATATTTTAGTCTATGGATGATTACAAATACTTATCCATTGTGATTCATGAAGGAGAAAATATTTGAGAATGATCCATGTAAAGTAGGGTTTGCATCATAAGTAATGAAAATAACTTCATGATTTGTCATTTCTTTGAGTAAAATTTATAGTCATCCCTTAACTTGGATAAATAATTTGGATCTATGAATTGTTTTTAGAAATTATAAGATGTGTAGATGCAAAAAAATGAATGAAGTGAAATATTTTAATATGACCAGGAAATTTTGTAGTTTGAAGTGGTCAAAAACTATATAAATTTGGAGATAAAAAATAGTGAAAAAAGGTGGAAATCTCTCTCTCTCTCTCTCTCTCTATATATATATATATATATATATATATAGAATAAATATAAAATATTATTATTAGAATTTGTGTTTAGATGAAGTAAACATTTTAGTGAAAACATAAGAAAATATAATAACTATTTATGATTACTAGCATAACATGTAATTTTTACAAATCATTTATTTAAATTTAATATCTTGGGGCCTCTTTTTAAAGAATGTTATTGAACTGATGAGGTTCATAATGTTTTAGGAAATATGGATATTAAACTATGTGAAGGCACATCACCAATATAGAATAGGTTATATATAATGAATACAAATATCCATGCCAAATTAAAATAAGATATCAACAAGCTATTAACATAAATGATTTATCCAGTGGAGGAACTCAAATAGGTAAGTCTAATGGTGATTAACATTAAAAAATATGGATGAATGAGGGTATACACGGACTACCACATGTTAAATAATTCACCCACTTAATATCCTATTCCTACAACATTCACATAAAAATTAATATAGCGAGTGGATAGATGTAACATTTCTATATTCACAGATGGATTTTTAGGATATCACCAAGTGAAAATTATGGAGGAAGATAATGTAAAGACAAAATATTTAATGAAATGGGGTCTTTTAATATGATGTGATTCATTATATATCAAAGAGTGCATCAATTATTTTATTTAATATTCTAATATAATAATATTAGGACTTCATTCATAAATTTATCTAGGTATACCTTGAGAATTAGGTAATTTATGGACATGCAAGAGATCATTGTGTAAATTATAACTTAATGTTTGAATATTGTACATAAACTTAGATATTATTAAATTTTAATAAATTTATGTTTGTTTTACTATTCAAAACTTTACTTTTACATTCTATATATAAGGAAGGCATGTTAATAGATCCAACCAAGATAGTTTTTATTATATAGTTCTAAGCTTCATGCACATAAATACATGTGAATTATTTTAATGGACATTATGGACATTAATGAATGTTAATTTATAAATATAGACATAATATAGGGTTTCTAGATAAAAATTTAAGAAAATTTGGTTCGTTTGTGTAGACAGATACCTAATAAATGTTGTTTCACATTTCAAAGGATAAAATTGACAATGTACTTATATTAACAATCCAAATTTAAAAACAACATTCCTTGAGATTTAGGTGAATTTGAATAGATATTGAGGTAGTATTTGTACACATCAATGAAGGTAATAAGTATCATTCTATTTATTTTTTAAGTGGAGAATTTTCCAAAGCTAAAAAAAATTATAATATGACCTAGTACGAAATTCTAATAATAATATATGCATTACATACTTTTAATAAATATATTCTCTAAAAATATATTTATTTTATTCACTGAACATTAGACAATTTTTTTTATTTAATTAACTTGTGTTTAATAAGTTTTATTTTCATTGGTGGTAAAGTAGAGAATAATAAACACAATACCAATCCATTTGTTTTATATTGAGATATGTGAAGTTGTGTATTATATTGAAAATGAGATTCACTATGTGTAACATTTCCATATAGAAATTGAACTAGAATAAATCATGAACATAATTGTATTTATAACATTAAGATAAGACCCAAGTAATTCATTGTAAAGTAAAAGAAACATCTTATAGTCAAGGTTGCATTGTATCAAATAATTTGGGAAAATTTATATAAAATGAGAAAATATGAAGTAATTGATAACCATGTGATGGAACATGAATATATTGAATGAATTTCAAGAGGACAATACATAGGAGAATAAACAATTCACAATATATTATTGGTAGTTTATTACTCATAATCATTATATAAATATGCAAATAAACATGCACATAATGTGATATATGTCAAAGGATTTGAAAATCAATAATACATGTTGAAATTATTTAATTCTCATATTCATGTAGTAACCATATAAATTGATAGTGAATTTTAAGGTCCAAATAACCCTCATGTGATATGTTTTGGTGCACATTATATCATAGCAACCATTATCTATCTTACATGATGCATTGAGGTTATGCCAACCAAGGATTTTATAGTGACTACTATAACTATATTTTTATTTAGAAACATAATTAAAATGTATGATTGAGCAATAAGATTTACATGTGTCCAAAGAATCAATTTTATTGAATAAATGATGCACATAATTCTACATTAATTTATGATCATATATCACAAGTCAATATTCAACCATCTAAAATAAAATTATATGGTGTACAAATTTAAAAAGATATTAGGCATTGAACTCATAAATATATGTGATTTAATGTGAAAATAACATGTTGATCGTGTGGCCATATATAAAAAAATTAAAATTATTAAATATGTATAATTCATTCCATTTGGTATATGGGATAGTAGTAGTACTTGTATTTTTGATACTACCATAACCCATTATATGGGTAGGGCATTTAGATGAGAGAAAACACTATATGAGAGACCAATATAATTACATAGGTTAGATGATAAGTGGTTACAATAATGATAAATCAAAGGTGTGGATATAACTCAAAAGAAAGTATGGTATGATAAGCACATGAAGAGAAAGAAGTTACATATAACTACAAAGATATTAATTTATAATGTGGATGGAACCTTATTAAATCACCATATCTTGGATATAGGTATATACAATGGTAATTTTATTTAAATGGTGAAAATTTACAAGAGTATTTTAATGGGAGTAGGCTTAAGCCCTAATTCATGTAATTTTTCTAGGTCATGTGTAATAGTAAAAAATGACTAGGAGAAATTTTTTCTACACAGTTATTTCTTTTTTTTATTAGTCAAATTTAATTAATTATATATTTAGTTTTATAATAAGATATCCTATCTCCAAAATATAAAAATATCAAAAGTATGATGTTGTAAACAAAAATAGATAAATAGAAGATATCTCAAAAAAGTATTATAATAATTGATTATGGTTGTGAAATGTAATGTCACATAATAAATATGTGTGTAAGAAAACATTTAATGCATGATTGGTTATGTGGAAGTGAAGGTGGAGAATTACATAAATACGTTTTAAAGTTTTTTGAAAGTTAAAGGGGCTTCACAATTATTGAATTCCAAGGATGTTCATATATTGGGTGTGTAGAATTTAAGTGATATGGACATAATAAATGTGGATTAAATACTAATATAAATAAGGTATTATGTAATGGTTGTACATGATTTAATGGTATTCATGGATTAAATATGGATATAGATATATGGTAAATACATGGTAATGCTTTCTTAGGGAATATTGGTTCACATAGCTCTAAAATATGGTAGGATTTGACAAGGTTAAAAGAACAAGAGAAATGATGAAATCATATGACTATTGGATGACACATAGATGTGTATATATACATGTATGAATTTATTTTTGATATATTAAATCACCCCAAGATATATAATGAATGGGGAGAAATTTTAAAAAAACAATTCCATATAAGAGTTTTTGCTAAATAGAGTTAGGTGAGTTAAGGAGAATTTGGAATACAAATTACAAGAAAAGATGTAGAATCCTGAGGGAAGAGTCTCAATGCCATTATATCAATGTAATAAATATTTATTGGTAAATTTTTTATGAATTATCTATAATTATGGTAATTTTGGAGTAAATTGGGTGAATACAGTTTTTACACATAGTAGAGAATAATAGGAAAACCCTGTATATAAGTAAGCATAATATGGAAGAAGGTAAGGGTATATAGATAGATAATATTTAGGTGTAAAACATGGATTTTGGAATTTTATTTTAGAGATAAATCTAAAGGGAACCCCCACTTATTCTAAAAATAAAAAGTTAAACAATGATCAAGTATTGTTCATCACTATGTTGATGACATACCTAGAAGTCACTAATAATGGAAGTATTTTGGAGATAGAGTATGGGATATGATTTAAAATCCTATAAAACCATAATAAAAATAGTTTTTAAAATATTTATGATAAAAAGGATCAAATGCCAACATTAAATAAGTCTACTGGGTTGTTTCACCACCTAGTCAATAAAAGAGTTAATGAACTTTTACAGGAAAGAATTGTTTTATAAACTTAAAACTTGCATAAAAAACTCATTAAAACCACATATCATACTAGATTCCTAAGATATTGGTCTGAAATTAATAATTAACCTACTTCAATAATCAAAGTTATTAATCCCATTCATTAAAATTCCTATTTTTACGTTAATAATAAGTATTAATAAGACTAAAATCTCAATAATTAAATGTGATCAATAAATAGCTATGTAGTCATTAATCCCATATTAATTCTATTTTTAATCACAATTATTAAATTAACTTTGATTAGTTTAATGGGAACACCTACCAATTACAAGGTTGTGATTTGAATTTTTTTAATTACAGAAGAAGTTTACTTATAGATACACTCTTAATATAACACCTTTCCATTAATCTATGAAAAATATTAAATTTACAATGTATTATGTTATACCATTATTTTATATATAAAATAAAAAATATATTTTCTATATAACTAGTATATTTTTTTAAGCATAAAAAAGTTATTAAAATTAGATTCATAAATTATCATTCATTGATATATATTCCCATTATTAAATTTTTCATTTAAATAAAATATTATATATATATATATATATATATATATATCAAATTGTGTCCTATTTTCTTTCCAAGATAATAATAAATGAATATTACTTGATACAAGTGAAATAGAAGCCTTACTTTTTCTTTTGTTTTAGATTAAGGTAAAAGCAGGTTTTGAAGGGGCCCTGAAACCTTATAACAGGAACAAAAGATAAAAGCATAACCATGCTCCAAAAAAGGCCATCCTAGATCCTACTAAAAAGTAGCAACAGAAACAGGTTATACCAGGATAACCTCAAAAATTCATAAAATAAACAACCCCCTAAAATCCCGCAAAATGCTCTAGTTATCTATTTTTAGGGGTAAAATCCAGAATAGTTGCCTGTCTACCATCAGCAATATTCTGCAAACTTTCTAGCTCTCTAGTTTTCCTTATGGGTCTTCTTCCAGGTTTATCAGGAGAGCCAATAGCTAGTTTCATCTTTTGATACTGTTTTTCACTTTTTCTGAGAGTATCCCTAGCATTACCAAGCAATTTTGCCTTAGTTTTCTGGTCTTTTTTACTGCTTCTTGTTTCTACTCCTTTGGTATTTGTGTTTTTTTCTCCCCTTTTTCTTTGGTTCTCCTAAAGCTCCTCCAAAGGGATAAAAATATTAGCCTCCCTAGACTGAGAAAGGAGAACATCTCCCACTTCAAAATTGTTTACTTCTTCAGCCAATTTTTCTCCTTTTAATTCACTTTTGTCATTAGCATCTCCTCTTTGCTCTTCTATCCTTTGTTTGCAAATGACTTGTCTTGATGAATCCATCAATTCTTCTATCCTTTGTTCAGGATTTTTGATATCTGTTTGCTACCCATCTCCTTCTATTTTTGAAATTTCATTCTCAACAAAAAATTCCTTATACACCTCAGTTTGTGGATCTTGGGGTTCTTCACAAGAAGGCGCTAAATCTGCCTCATCATCTAGCTCTTTAGGATCTGCTCTATTCTTTTGTTCTTGTCTGTGGTCTTCCTTTAGTTTCCATTCTTCCTTATGCTAGATTTTTCTCCCTTCCAATACACCTCTCTGAATTTTTTTGCTTTTAAACGGATAGTTTTTAACAAAGTGCCCCTGTTTCTTGCAAGCATAGTAAGAATTAGGCAAATCTTCAAACAATATCCCTTGAGTTTTTTTGCCCAGCTTGGATATTACATCCACTTTTTCTGGGATGTGATTCAAATCTGCCACTTTGACATAAAGTCTGGCACTTAAAAGATTAGATCTGGAAGCTGTAGCATTATCCATAGCCACAAGCTCACCAAAAGAGCTGACAATACCTTTAAAGATTTCCTCATGCCAGAACTCTAAAGGGAGTCCAGGAAGTCTAACCCAAATGGGAGTGGTTAAGAAAAAGGAATCTGATAGGTCCATATTAGGCTCCCAATTTTTGATTGTCAAAGAGCATTTACCGAAAGACCATGGTCCTCCACCCAGAATCATATTCATATCTTCCTTACAATTGAAAATAAATGAGAAAAAACCATTCGTCATTGGTGCCATTTCTATTTCTCCTCTAATTACCCATTTCCTTTTAACCATTTTTTTTAGAGTTTCTAGATCTGGTCTAGCTCCTAAGAATTTACCCACTAGGGTGAGATCCATGGCAAACATTGAGAAATCAATTAAAGGGTCTGGAATGAAAACTTGAAACTCACCTTTCTCCCAGCAAGATTTTACAGTCACCAGTGGGAAGATAGATTTTCCATTGGGTTTCTTACCAAACAGAGATGACCATTTCTTTTGCTCTGCATTCTATGCCTTCATCTCTTCTGAAGAATTTTCCTTATTAGTCTGCAAATTGTTTTCCTTCTTTTCATGCTCTTGCCCCAACCCAACAGGAATAGAATCCACTTGGGATGCACAAAATCGACTGAAGGGATTAGAAACACTCGACAATCTTCCATTATTTCAAAAAATGGCACTTTCTACCTCCAAAATTTTTCCTGCACTTCCTGCAGTCCCTCCTGGATATGTACCTACTGCCTGGTTCTCCACAACCAACTTTTCTCTTACCTTCAACCCTGCGCACTCCACCTCTGATCGGGCACCTTCATTCTTCTGCCCAGAAAATTCAAATTCTGGGCGCACTTCCTACACGCCCAACGCATCTCGCTTATACATTGGCACTTACATTCCCTCCGTTCCTCTTAGTTTTTCTTTTGTTTATTTGCATAATAATTTTATTAACAAGTGCATTTTAAGGTCCAAGGGGGTTGGGGATAGTGGTGGGGAAAAAATTCATATCACTAACCCAAGTTCAAATCTAAAAAGTCCCTTAGAAACTAAAAAAATTGGCCATGGGACACTTTCATGTAGGGGTAAAAATAATCCTTTAGAATAAATCAAAACACACTTTGAAACATAATAAAATTTTCCTTCCCTATGTACAGTTAGATATGTGTCTTAAATTTATCGCATTTTTAAAAAAAAAAATTTAATAGAGTATTATTATAAAAAAAATTTGATGAGGAGATATAATCACTTAAAAATATGGGTCTTTTTTTTCAAATTGTCAAGGAGATGGATATGGAAAAATAAGTTGTTAAGAAAAATAAATTATGGGTAGTCAATTTGGGTTTGTTACAGAATATGACCTTTGGTTGTGGAATATTTATTTTTTTAATAGGGGTGCCATGTGCCAAGTCCCTATAATGTTTAGATTAAAATTAAATTTGATATTATAAAAATAATCATGTCATATTTAGTAAAGGAAATTTACTAATAGTAGTGGGTACAATTCAAATACATTAGGAAACAATCTACAAAAATACTAAAAACTTATTTAAATCCCTTTGGTGATTTTCAAACTAAATTAAGATGCAATGATAATGTATTCATTTTAATTAAAATAACTAAGGATATTTTTCATTTTGTATATGAAATACATATAATAAAATATCATGCATTGATGAGAAAAGGTGTGTAGAATGAAAAAAACTGACAATGGCTGAAATTATGGGAAGTATGAGGTACATTATATAAATAAAAAATAAGAGGTAGTTCATATATTTATAGTATAAATTTAAGACATGAAGTCATGAAAGGCATGTTTTCTAAATAATAAATAGGAGGTAGTCCATATCTTTATAGTATAAATTTGGACATGAAGTTTTGAAATTGAAAAAGAACATGAGAATCTATCTAATTTTACCTTTCATTTCAAAGTCATTTTATAGGTAGATAGTATTAAGTTAGACATAAAGTTTTAAAATTGTAAAAGAAGAAAAGAATCCATCCAAATTTACATTTAAATTGATATTATAAATGTATCAATAATTTGATAATACAATTGAATCTTTAAAATAAAATCTATTGGTTATTTTGAAAATGGTAATTGGGAGAGACTCACAATAACTAAATAACATATAAGTGTATTTTCACATGTATCATCAAATAATTTATGAGCTACAAAAATATTATCAAAATAAACTATGGTGATGAGGAGGAGGGGATGCATGGGGTATAGTAGTAGCTAAAGATGCCATCCCTGTGACACTAGAATTACCACTTTGAAAATAGACAAATGTGTCCACTTATTATCTAAATTTTTTTAGAGTTGTTTTAGATTAAGGTAAAAGTAAGTTTTGAAGGGACCCCAAAACCCTATAACAGAATCAAAAAAGATAAATCATTAACAACCACCAGGAATAATAGTCCTGAAACCTACTAAAGAGTAGCAAAAAACCAATTTTTACAGGGACCTAAAACCACAAAGATGTAATAAAATAGAACTGAGCAGATCAAGACATTAAAATTCTAAAAAATACCTAGGTTTATGAGTCCCTTTGATTTAATAGAGACACCATCAGATCCAGCAATAATGATAGCCATAGCCAAGTCAAGAAAAAGGCCGTGCTCCACCATGCCCTCAAACCCTAAAAATGCACTTTCTATAGCCTTGACATCCTTAAATTCACAGTGCTGCTCATCCCAATCAGAGATCTAAGGACCCAAGATATAGGAAAAACTATTGGGATCCCTCACCACTTCCAGCTCCTTAGGCTCCTTCTCTTCTTCTACAATGGTCATGACCTTTGCACTCACATTGTTGTCAATAGCCTTGGCAACCTCCTTGAGCACCCTATGTTACTCCCTATGGCATTCAATGATGAGATGCCCATGAAACTCAGCCAGAACATAGCCTTGCTCCCCATGGCAGCCTCCATGAGTACCCTGTGTGGCTCCATTGTGAGGGTTTACCCCATCCATTCACTATTTCCTTTGCAAACCAGATTAGGATGGCAGTCCAACTCGGGTTGGAAATATAGCCCAAGTTCATCTACATTATAGATACCCAAATCAAAAATAAATTTCCATGCAATAATAGATATCGCATTATAGTGAGCCACATAAAATAGGTAGGGTTTAAGGGGGCCGCACAGACATGAGCCCCCTCTTCAAGCCTATTTTCCCTGAGCAGGGCATCACCACAGCTTAGGGTTTTTCCATTTTTTCCATAAATAGGGTGCCGCGGTGACCTCGTCCTCTCAATCAATTTTTTTTTAGAGTTGTTGAATAACCAAAACCAAAGCCAACTATGAATACTTATTCTACAATGAATATATACAAGATGTACATAGTTTTTTAACTTGGAAAGGTAATGTTAGACCATTAAATCATGGGATTTTCTAGAGAATTCTATTGACATTCCCATGGAATAATATTTTTAGGAATGTCAAACCGTGAAATCTTGTTCATTATGACAAATAATTATAAGTTATTTTCGAAATAAATGATAATCGAAGGGAGTTCTAAGAAAAAAATTTCAAAATTAATCTTGTCCAAGATCAAAAGCTAATGAATAGGAAACTTTGTTCTTTGTCAATAAGTTTTTTAATAGACTATTTAGATATGTAAAAAATATATATCTATACATTCATTTCTGAAATGAGATCATAATGAATACTAGATGTTTTCTTCTACAATAAGATTATTAGTTTAATCAGAGAGAGAGATAGAAATGACTAATAAGTGGTAGTTATATTTCTAAAAAAGAATAGAATTAGATGTTTGCCCTATTTAGAAAGAGCTATTTTGTAGGTGAACCTTTGTGCCAAAGATGGTATAATATAGATAGTGAAAATTAGGAAAAGACTGCAAAACTTATACATTTTTCAAAAAAAATAAACATTTAAAATTGTAATTGATCCAATTTAGTTCTAAGTACAATAAAAAAAGAAAAGAAAAACTGTCAACAAGGACTTGAAGTACTGGATGGATATAGTTAATGAGTATAATCAAGACATAATTGACTTGAAGATAACTTAAAATGTATAAAAATTGAAGCCTTGAATATGGGAATTATTTCCTCCATGGGAATCCCATGTTATTTACCTAAGGAATATGAGGGATGAAATTATTGCATATTTCTATGATAGTATCCAAGCATGAAAAAAATATAAAAACTAAATCATGAAAACAAAGTACAATAGAAGGAATAAGTAGAAGACATCTACACATAAGTACACATGTCCAAATTACATTCAAAATATAATGACTATTACAAAATAACGACCAAAAGTGGAAAAGGTTAGGCCCTCTTATATAATTTTAGGAGACTTGATCAATTCAAACCCACTAGACCTCATTGTTCTTACCTAAATAATAGAAGTAAATTTCTATGCATGAATGTCAGCATAGTTGTCTACTTCTAGATGCTCATCTTCTAAACCATCAATATCAGCATAATAATTAATGTTAGAACTTGTAAAATGATATAAGGATGGCTCTTATAATAAATTTCATTTTAATAATTATAAATTATTATGCACAAATATAATATGCTCTAGTTTCTCTGATTTTAACTTCTTTCTCTTTTCTGAGTGCATGAAATTAAATGTGATCTAATTCCTCTCATAAATAGACAACCTAGCATGGTTACTCAAAATGTGAGTTCAAAATTATTACAATTTTTCTACTCTATCAATTAAGCTTCATGATCTAACCATAACAAATTTGCTTTCACTTGTACCTTATTATCTTTAGTTTCTTGGTAGCCCCAAAGACTAATTCATTAAGCCTCACAAAGGTTAAATATCCTTGACATATTTATCTTTTGGTTCATACTCACCTTCTTAATTTTTAAGCCCTCTGTACCGATTTCTAGATTAAAATAAATCATTAGGCAACCAATATTGGTTTCCTCTATTTCTATTATTATTTTTTCTTAGTTGATATAAATTATTAACTAAAACCTATAAAGACACATCGAATTTTTATAAATTCATGTATGCACATTCACAATCACATAGACTATTCCCAAAAATAAAGAACACTATATTGACTATCTTTTATTATATTAATTATTGTATCTTAGAAGACTTGCATCTTTAAGAGAAAAAGAAAACATAGATAGGAGAAAAGAACTCACATAATAGAATAGAAAAACTTTCTCCACTTTCATCATTTAGATCAGAAAAAAATGGAGAATACATTTAAGTGAGAGAGATTACTAATTGATTATCAATAAATCATTAATTACAAGGATCATTAATGAACTATCCCTTATCACAAATTTGTGTAGATATGAATGTTATGTTTTAACATGCATTTGACTTAAATCTATGACCATTATAGCAATATTAATGGAATTAAAATAACATATTTAAATGGAGAAAAAACTTCAAAAAACATAGATATAGAAACTATAACGTAAAACATTGTACAAGGTTTTTTATTTTGAATTAGGTTTTAACCTATGAATTAATATTTCTCACTATTTTATGGATTACGTTAGTTAATTTGCACTAACTTGATACTCTTCATTTTATTTATTTTTCTACTTCTTAGTTATGTGTCATTTCCTATACAACAAGTTAATGATATATTTGAGTCAAAATTATCAAAATATATTTATTAAATCACATTAGACTTTATGATTACTTGTAATAGGTGATGTGATGAAATCGTGGTACCATTTTGATGATGTGTCATCATCCTTTATATTAAAACCCTTGATGGGATATCTAGTGTACCAATTACTATCATATTTTTAGTCATTTAGCTAGAAGAATCAATAATAGTTAGTCAAACTCAATTTATGACTTAATTAAGAATGTCCTCACCTTGGAGTTATCATCAATGATAATTTAAAGGTTACATATCTACTTAGGAATTGTTTTTGATTTATTATTTTAATTATGTGAGTCTCAAGTAGTTACATGAGTTATTTGATGGATGGGTCATCAGTTGCATCTGTTAAGTGTTCAATTTAATGTATAAGGTGTAATGATAACTCCAAAGTTATGAGAGGCAATCTCTCTCTATCTTATTGTACTATTTTATCAAATTCATTTGAATTTATCATGTTGCTTATATGATGTTTTACAAGTGTTATTGTGTCTTTAAAGTTGTTACAATTTACAAATCATAAAGTGTATTTTATAAATAGTCACATTAGTAGGCACTTAAAATATTATTTTTAGATTTTTATTAATGTTTTTAGACCTAGTGACATGCATTTTTAACTTGATATTAGAATAATCTTACCATTTTATTATCTCAAGTGAAAGGTGAAGGAAAACATGCAATGCTAGCAACCAATAATTAGATTCTAGTCTAGTATGCATCTTTCAATGCATCTTGTGAGAGGTTGATAATTGATCAAATGCCTATGAAAGGAACATAAATATGATAATACATAGGAAAAATTCTCATTGATATTAAGCTAGTAATGGGGAAAATTTGAGTTATTAAATACAATACATAAATTCTAAAGATTGTTTCTGGATGTCAATCTTGGGTTATTAAATGTCCCTACCCATTACTAATGTGATTAAATACATCCTCCCCTCAAATTTTAATATTAATGGGGAATAAATAATGTTATTAAATGTCTCTATATGTTGATCTTGAGTGTAAGTGGGGAATTTGGGGCTAGTTTGTAATTAGAAGGCATTAGGGTCAAAAGTACCTATTTAATTACTCCATGTTGTTTCCTAGAGTTGTTTATGTTTTAGGATTTTTTTTCTACATGGAATTATCAATTTTTTTACTCTGGGTGAAATAAAAACAATTAATTAATGATAGGTTATTCTTCTAAAAATTTGTATTATAATTAAAATACATATATGTGGCATCGTTTCTCTACAATAAGCTCCAAAACATACTTACCAAAACCTGCTAAGATCATTTAAGAAAGCTCTCTCCATGGGACTATTGTGTACCAAAATAAATTTATGTTTATAATTATCTTTTATCCCAGTAAGGATACCATAAAAAGGGGGAAAAATTTTAAACTAAGTTATAAGATAAATGATGTTCTTTATTTTCTATATCTTGCTATACTCTATTATTTGTGATAGTTTGGAATATTTTTATGCTCACCCACTCTATTTGATACAATTTTTTTGAAATTTCTAGTTGGTATTCAATTCAAATACATGATATAACATGGGAACCTTATAAGTTGAGAATTATAGTTTTGCATAGTAGTAGGACTGATGAAGTCTATAAGAAATACATAAGTCTAGGTCCTAACTCCCAAGTGACACAATGGGTCCATACAAATATGTTATGAGTCCCAAGTGACCTAAAAAATACTCAAAATAGGATTACCCAACAAGACTCAACTACACTTGAATATACTTTACTACCATCAAAATAAAATAAAAAATAGCTTACAACTCGATCAAAACCTTTTTGAGCTAATTTCACTATGGTGGGTCAATGTTGTAGCTAGAAAATTCTTTAAGGAAATAAAATCATATTTTTTTATATAACATATATTTTTAAATTTAAAAATAAATTATTGTAGAACCAAATAAAATATATTCATATTAATCCTTCTATTTCAATAAGTTTCAATTTTCTAAGCCCTTGTGTAGAATCTAATCCAATTCCTAAGTTTGGTGTGAATATCAGTCTTATAAATTCTAAGATAAGGTCCAAAGCTAAAATATGTTGAGATTTTAACCCTTCACTTCACCAACTCAATTGAGAATTATTGTCACTCACATTAAATTTTCTATTTTTCTCCATCTCATCACAATCATGTCATTGATAAATAGACAAATACCAACACCTAACCAATATAATCTCAAACTTAAAGCACAAATTACTAGTTATTATATTGTATTTAAAAATTGATGTAAAAAATATTAATTTTTTACATAATAATTTTAATAAAATAAACCTTTTCCACTTTGGTTTAAGTAGTATCAAATTCCTACATGTTAGTAGAAGCCTAGGTGCAAAAATTTGATAGTGAGCTTCATTTTTAATGCTAACAGCTGGCTAATTTTGGCCCACATGCCAAGATTGTACCCATACGAACAAGTTGAGAAAATTTAAAAAGATTTTAAGGTCAAAAAATAGTATTGTGAACAAGTTTGGAAGGGCCTAGAAGCTTTCAAAAGAGCTAGGTATAAAACCTTTGTTTTGGCTTAGTCCTTACTTGGCAGATTTATTTTGAGCCTTTGTTTTGCTAAGTTCAAAATCTTTCATGACCCTTTTCTGGCTAAGTGTTGAAGATTATTTTGAATAATTTATTTGAGATAATGTTTTCTAAGGCATGAATTCTTTCAAGCATTTTGTCTAAAGAAAAAGTTTCAAAAGACCTATTTATTTTAAAGACATTGTCCGTATCAAAAAGGGTTAAGTGTTATTTAGTTTAGGATATTTGTTTTAAGTATTTTAGGCTAAGTAATTGGAATTGCTTAGGACATTTTTTTGACACAAAAAACATGAAGGATCATTCTCTCAAAAAAAAAAAATGAGTACCAAGTGTCAATAGTGTGTAAGCCCAGGAAAAAGATTTAACAATATGCATTTAACCTATCGATAAGATTTGATAGTGTAAGAGAGGGTTAATATTAATGGATCCCAAGTCAATTTGTTAATAACCAATGAACAAATGACTGAGATAGGAAATTTTTGACTAAATTTGATAGAGTAGTTTGACTATAGAAAATGAAATGAATGGACCTAAGAAAGCATAAATTAAATGGAACTAAGCTCAAGCTTAGCCCATGTTGAACTAGGATAAACAATAAGGACCAAGCATTGCTATTAGATCATCATAGAGATAAGATAGGTCTATTATATTAGACCAAAAGGGTGGAAAATTATTATAAAAAGGGACCAAGAATCGATTAGGGTGCCATTTATATGGACTATATGAAAACCAATAATCTTAGATTGGTTTTCCTCTATAGTAGACCTAGGTCTACTTCTCAAATCTAGGGACAAGTATGTGTAATCAATGAAGAAATTTCCCTATCCATGCTCCTAATAGATAGCCACCGAAAGTATACATATGCAAATCTTAATTAGGTTTAAAGATATGAGGATTTTGTACTTATATATAGGTAGTCAAGTAGAAGATGGTGTGAAGATAAATGATAGAGATCTAGTGTTTGGAAAAGCATCAACTGATTAATTTTTCTCAAAATATGTTCCATATTCTCTCTTCTACACTTCTATATTATCACATTCTCTTCTCCTTAAAATGGTTCCTAATTTGTTATAATTTTTCATCTTTCTAGGAGATGGATGCTCATTTATATGTTTGTAAATGTGTGCTTGTTTGACTAGGCTATACCCTATCAAATTATTTTAATAGCTACCTCTTAATGTAATGAGATGATTTATTTGCCTATCCCTTGTATTTGATTAGTGATTTAGTATTCTTATACTTGGTGTATTCAGAAAAAAGATTCTTTCTAGTCCATTAGCCTTATGTTTGCTTATTGAAATTATTTTAAAGCTCTTGTTGGTATAAATTAGTGTTCTACCTGAACTTCTTCTAGTGTATTAACTTGATCTTGAGACCATGTAATCCATATTTATCTTATGACTAATCTAGTATGGATTCAACCATAGATGAGTGTTCATTTAAATTTGATCCATCATCTGGTTAAATTTTTTAGGATCCTTTTTCCCTTTATATCCCTTTTCCCTATGAAGAATTACTTTAGTATTAGTTTTAGGTGAGAATCAAGAGGAAATCAACCTTCTCTAGATGTTCAACCCCATCACAGGATACCCATAACCTAGGTTTCTTCCCATTATGTAGATTAAATATTTGGAGCCTGAAGAACCCTCTCAAAGGCTTAAAATTAAATCTATAATAGTTTCTAACATGATCAATGGGACCAAGCTCCAAATTAATAGAATTATTTTTGATGTTATTATTCTACATATCATTCTTTGGAGGCATTGTACAAACATTAATGGTGACTTTAAGCATATACAAGCTAGTTAATTAACATAGCTAAGTGCCTAATAATCATAATCTGGTATGTATAATCTGTCATCTTTTGATTAATATGTTTATCCTCTACCTTAGTATCATACTTATTAAGAAAATAATGTTTATGTGTTCCCCTAAATGGACCTTAAATTTCATATCAACCCTATCATGGCCTTTCTCCTCTTTTTACCCCTATATATGACCAAGGTCATCCTCCTTTACATTCAAATTAGTCCTCTACTTCCCCTTGTGAAGACCAAGCGTACCATGTTACATCCTTTTTTTGAGTCAATAAAGCATTGTTAGTTTATATAGAGTTGATAAAGGAGATTAGTAAGGGTTTGGAGTTTTCTCTAGTTACTATTATCTATGTTCTACTAGAAAAAAAGTGATCTTTAATTATTCAAGGATAGATGGTCAGTTTGTGAGGGAGAATAGTTGTCACCTTATAAGTGTGAGGATATATCATTGTTAAGAAACATGGTCCAAAATTTAGATAGTAATCTAAGATATTTTGAAGGGAAACATGCTCATTTAGACTAGCCTTATGTGCCCTCCCCCTCCAAGAGCCTCAATTTCAACGTTTAAGAGTCCCTAGTAAGCCCCCTAGTCAAAATTTTTAGAGTCCATCCTTGTCAAAACACAATGAGAAAATATTGGACCAAGGAATAAAAATCATGAAAATCAAGGAGGGGGTTAATATTAGATAAGAATTACCTATTCATGCCATAAAATGGATAAATATCTTCTTTCAAGAGTTATGGAATGTATGGGCATCCATTAAAGAAGCTGACTACCCACATGTTGAGAATCAAGAGATAGAAGTGTTGGTATTGTCTATTAAAGAAGTGTTTAATCAATAGGAGAAAGAGTATACCAAACTTGAGCCAATTAATTTTCCCTTTCTTATCCCTATGCCCATTCATAATCAAGAACATGAAGTCATCCCATCATGGATATTCTCCAAATATTTATACTCTGGTTCTATCATGCCCTCAATTTTAAAGCCACCCTATCGTATAATAATTCTAAATGAAGAAAATGTGCCTACTACCTACTCATTTACCTTATGGAAATCAATTTAGAAGGGCACAAAGAAGAAAGAGGAGGTGTTGGTTGGGTAGTCTAAGAACTAGTTCTGGTAGAGAAAGGTTTGTTTTACAAGAAATGAATCAAGAAACCATAGCTAAAATCAATGATCTTGGTGTACAAGAGTTTCAAGACTTTCTCTCCTTTCCTCAAGAGCTATTGAAAAGAGATTTCAAGGTCCCTAGTTGGAATGATACTCTCCTACACTTTAAGCAAGGTGAACTTCTTCACCCTCCCACCATCTCCCTCATGAAGGAAGAACCTATTTTATAAAGGATAAAAGATTAAATTGAAATCATAGATTATCATAAAGAAGACAATACAAATGTCTATGATGAGTAAATCATGATAGGTATTCCACTTTATCCAAAAGGGGAAAATTTGGGTTTTGACCATCCTTCTTGGAATGGATTTGACACTAAAAAACTAGACCCTATTGAGGGCAACCCTCAAGATGAAAATATAGAATATTTTTAATTAATTACTGAAGGTCCATTCTACATATATCAAGAAGAGGATCAGGACCAGGTGTCTAAGGTAGGTACACTTCAGGATGAGGTGCCAAATAAATCTAGCCCTGATAGTTTAAAAGAATAAGAAAGTAGATCAAAGCATTAAGTTGAGTAAGACAAATGTAATTTTTTATACCCTAGATGGTTAGACCAACCGTCATTTTTATTTCAAGAGCAAGATGAAACCTTGAATGAGGTTGATGAATAATATGTCTCAAGTGCTCAAGTGATGCAGTTTGATGAGCATACCAGTAAAGAGCATCAAAATCATGATGAATTTGACCTTGATTACAAAGATTCACCTCTCCCCTCTTTAGAGGAAGAATACCAATCTAGATACTATGTATTAAGTCTTAATGAGGTCAAGATTGGCATCCTTGTATATGACCAAGAGAAGGTTTCCTTCTATGATGAACTTGAAGATTTCTATTTAGGATTGGATGACACATCTATAAATTTGGGTAAGTGGATCCAAAAGGTAACTGGTCAAAATGTTCATTTTGAACATGATCCTAGTGAATCATCAGAGGTTGTAATCATATATCTAGTCACATTGGAAGACTTGTTTAAGGTCTTAAAAGTAGGCTATGTTCCTGTCTAATGAAACTATGATTTGATTGTTCTTAACAAGAATAATGATGGGGCATCAAAATATAGGTGAGTTAAAATATGAATTTTAAACATTCATTTCACAAAAGTATGCCCTATCAAGTACTTGGATCATTTAGTGGATGACAAATAAGATCCATCACATGTTATCCTCCTTTCAGAACACAAAATTGAGCCATCAAATGAGAAGGGTTTAGATGATTCTATAATCAAATATGAGGTAGGACTTGAAGAAATGGACTAGTATGTACATATTTGAGACATTTGTATCCCATTATATCTACTTGAGATCATGCCAAAAGAATCTTTAACTAGGCATCTCAACTCACATATCATGAGATCTCAAAAGCAAGGTATTTTTCTTCTTATTTTATCACAAGTGAATGACACTCAAAGTTTTCCATTTCACCCAAGAGGAAGGTATTGGTAAATTATAAAATTGTACATATTATATTAGTTTCCATGTTTTTCTCTAAGTGCCTTTGTGTAAATTTATTTAGTATGTTAGTTGTTTTTCATTCTTGCAAGTGCTTGCATGCACTTGCCTTAACTTTTGTTATTGTTTTTTTCATCTTTCTTGATTCAAGAGGAAGTTTTGGAAAGGGTCAAATTTGTATCCAATTTCAAAATAGCTTAGTTTTAGAGGATAATTACTCCATGCCTAATATATTAGACAAGGAAAGTGGTCTAGATTTTCAAACATAGCATGCATGGTTCACTATAAGTTACCACAGATGTTGGCCAATTTTGGTCCACATACCAAGCTTGTGCCTAGATGGATAAGATGAGAAGAGTCCTAAAGCTTTGAAGGTAAAAAATTATATTTGTGAACAAGTCTAGAAGGGCACACAAGGTTTAAAAATATCTAGGTACAAAACCTTTGTTTTGGCTGAGTCCTTACTTGGAAGATTTCTTTCAAGCTTTTATTTTTCTAAGTTCAATATCTTATATGACCCTTTTTTTTGGCTAAGTGTTGATTATTTTAGATAATTTATCTAAGAGAAAGACTTTGAAGGCATGGATTATTTTATAAATTTTTTTTGAAGCAAAATATGAAGACAAAGTTTTTAAGGACCTATTTCTCTTAGACAAATTATTTGCATAAAGAAGGGCTAAGTGTTATTTCTTTCGAGAGATTTCTTTTAGGTCTTTTTGGTTAAGTATCAAGAATTGTTTTAAACATTTTATTTTAAATAAAAATCATGAAGGATCATTCTCTTATAAAGTGTACCAAACAAAAATTTGAAAGCATCTTTTTTAAGCTAAAGTGGTCTATTCAAAAATATTGAAGGGTATTTCTTCGTTAAAAGGTCTAAAGCAAAAGTTTCAAAGGGTCATTTTTTGTATTAAAGTATCCTAAACACTTTTTTTGAAGGGTACTTTTTCTTTTCCAAAAGATAGAATACAAATTTTTTGATTGTTACTTTTCAAGAAAAATGGACCAAAGCAAAATTTCTAAAGGGAACTTTCAAAAATATTGAAGGGTAATCTTGAGCAGAAAATGGTGATTTTGAAAAGGCCAAATTGCAATTGTATAGGGAAAGTGTCCTTGACAAAATTTATGATAAAGTTATAAGGGCACATTTTCTTTCAAGAAATTTTATCCAAAATTTTCCTAAATTTGGCTATGTCATGAATTCTTTTAGGGAAAATGTTTCATGATTATTTCCCTAAGGAATTATTTTCTTTCAAACAAATTGTCTGAAACAAGCTTTTCAAATACCAAGACAGGAATTATTTTATGGAAATTATTCCACAACAATTTATTTGAAGGCTAACTTCTTTTGGATAAATTATCTGAGACAAATCCTATAAATGAATTCTTTCGAAAAACTTGTTTCAATGATGTTGATTCAAAAATTCTAGGGTGGTCCTACAAATGTCAAATTCAAGCACATCAAATATCTATTAGGATTTAAATATCCCATGAAAGGTGTGCAAATGTCAATTTTAGGCCCTTGTAAGTACCTATTTGGATTTGAAAATCCAAGGACATTCACGTAGACATCAAATTTGGTCCTCATAGAATAGCTATTGGCATTCAAAAAACTATCAAAGAGTCCTAAATTGAATACAAGATTGATAAATGTCCAAATATTAGGATCTTGGATCGAATCTAATGATGAGTGGTGATTGGTAGGTTAGAGGGTCTAGGTAGATCTAGTGAAGCACATTTGAGATTATAAATTTAGATCAATGGCATGTCAGAAGAGTTAATGAGTTGAGGAGCTAACATGTGGCATAAGTGTGGGAGTAGATAGACTAGTGATCAGATTTAAGGACCAAACATGCAGGTGCCAAGTGTTAATAGTTTATAAGCCTAGGTAATAGATTTAATTTCATACATTTAACCTATCAAGGAAATTTGATGGTATGAGTGAGGGTTAAGTCAATATAGCCTGAGTCAGTTTACTGATAACTAATGAACAAAGGACCAAGCCAAGACATTTTTGACTAAGGTCGATGGAGCTATTCGACTCATGTAAAATAAATAAATGGACCCAAGCTTGTGAAAAATACATGGAATCAAGATTGAGATTGAACCAAATTAAAGTAAGATAAATAATAGGGACCATGCATTACCAACAAAGCTCAATATAGGTAAGATAGCTCTTTTAGACCTAATATAGGGCAAAAGGGTGGTAACATATTGTAAAAAAGGAGCAAGCATTGAGTAGCGTTCCATCTATATGGACTATAAGAAAACCAATAATCTTATATTGGTTTTCATCTATATTAAACCCAAGTCCATTTCTCAAAGCAAGGGGAAGCTATGTGTAATAAATGAAGGCACATCTTGAGCCATGTTGCTGACAGATAACCACCCAAAGTAAATATAACTAAATCTCAACTAAGTTCACAGATATGAAGATTTTATCCTTATACATAGGTAGTCAAGTAGAAGATGGCATGAGGATCAAATATAGAGATTTATGGGTTGGATAAGTTGTATCTAATTAGTTATTCTTGAAACATGTTCCCTCTTCTCTTTTCTCCCCTTCTCCTATATTATCCCATTCTCTTCTCCTTAGATAAGGTTCCCAATTTTTTAGACTTTTTCATATTTCTAGGGGATGAATGCTCATTAAGATGTTTGAAAAATCATGCTCATTTTACTAGGCTATACCATATCAAAATATTTTAAGAACTACCTTTTGAAGTATTGAGATGATTTATTTTCCTATCTTTTGTCTTTGATTATTACTTTAGTATGCTTAGGCTTGTTAGATTTGTGAAGAATATTATTCCTAGTCCATTAGCCTTTTTATTTCCTATTTAAACTATTTCTAAGCTCTTATAGGTTTTTATTAGTATTCTACTTAAACCTCTTCCAGTGTATTAACTTGATCTCGAGACTGTGCAAGCCATAATTATCATATGACTGATCTAGTGTGGGTTCAAGCATAGATGAGTGTTCATTTTAATTTGGTGCATTTCTTGGTTAACTTTATTAGGAGCGCTTTTCCATTTCTAACCCTTTTCTGTATGAATCATTAGTTTAGTATTAGTTTTAGGTGAGAATCAAGAGGAAGTCAGCATTTTTTGGAGGTTCAACCCCATCACAAGATACCCATAGCCTAGGGTTGTTCCCATTGTGTAGCTTAATGGGAGAGTGCCTAAAGAAACCTCTCCAAGGGTGAAAATTAAGTCTCTAACACTAAATTTCCATAGAAATAATAAAATTTTAAGATCAATACGTTGATTTAAAGCATACAAAAAAACATTTTAAAATTACCAAAAGAGTTGTGGTGTTACAATAATAGAGACACTTTGTATAGCATGACCCAAGTTAAAATACCCCCACTACTATAACAATTACTAAGTAAAATGGGGAACTTCAAAGTACATAGACCTTCTCCATTTTAGTTAAAATGATATAAAACTTTTACATATAAGTAGAAGCATATATGAAATTTTTTGACAAAAGTTTATGAAATTTACACTTGCAAGGAATATGAAGATAATATGAACTACGTATAACTACTAGGAGTATGTTGTGTAGTTAATAAAGTCATTATAAATATGCCATAATGATAGCCTAGATTCCATCATTATTCAAGGAAGTGTTATTTTTGTGATTACTGACACAACCATTTAACAAGGGGGCTTGAACCATATCACTTTATTTTATAGATGTCCTAAATATCAATGTTAATTATTAGTGGAAGGGAAAAATATTGTCATTTTTTAGTGGAGGGGAATAAAGGGTTAAATCTATCATTAAAATCTACTATTACTTTAATATTTCCAACATCCAATAGAATTCCTATTTTGTATGCCATAGTACTACAATGTCATTCTTTGACAGGTAAAATATCAATATTATGGTCTTGTTCTATAGCTAATTTTTATAGAATAAAATGGTGATTATTTACTAGTTTTGTGCCTAGATTTAAGGTCACATTTATTTATGAAAAGAAATCTAGGCCAATTCAAAAAACTGTGTAAGAGTCAAGCTATTGATCAAAAACATTAGAGAAGATAAATATAAAATTTTATCTATCAAAAATGGTAGGTATTTTGCTAGTTGTTATGTAAGAGAATAATGATTCCCAATATAGTCTTAATAATCTTTAGTGTAATTAGATATTATTGACCTGATCTGTCATTAAGAAAAATAGCATTAAATTTTTAAGTGATGAGATGGAAGTTAAATTTGGGATACTTACATTGAGATTCAGGAAAGACTAGTGATTGTGAGTACCCTTCCTAAATATACTATGACAAATTTTTAATTAACTTCCTTCTCATGAAAATAAGCCAACACATTTGAATTCCACTCTACTAATGTCTTCACCCTCTGATTATTCATTATTCACAATGTAGCATGGTAGATATAAGGGAGGATAAATACATTGAAAAAAATATCATGAATGTGAATCCACTACCCATACTACTCACCTTAAACATCTCCATCACATTCTGACACATCAAATTATAATTTAGTCAAGGGGACACCTATCATTTTGATTTAATAGTTTTATGTGCATTTTTTGAAGGTATCAAGTCACATTAATAGGTTAAATTAATGATATATGAGGGTAATGTGGAATATGTAATATTATTTATCTAATTGCATTTATTTCAATATATAATTCATGATGTCAAAACTCTCTCCCTTAATAACATGCATATAATTTTAACCAATGAAAACATAGATAAATTTTCTTTTTTACATTTTTTTAAGAAAATGTACAAGATAACTACTCATTTTATTAATTTAGGAAAGTAAATGTTTAATTCCTAAATAATAAAGGTTTGGAATAGGGAGAGAATTCTAGTTTTATGTAGTGAAATATAGATTTCTACCAATTTTATCAACTTAAATCACCTAAGAAGGAGAATATAGTGAAAGATTAACTTAGTTTATTTTGGTCTGAAACATATGATGTAGGGTCTAGAAATGGCTATTCAAGGACGGTTTGCTATTATAAATAGGACCCAAAACTATATTTATAGATTAGGAGGAGTGCCAAATTCAGGGCACCTTACTACATGGCATTTTAGTCCACTTTTTAGCATTTTTGTCCACTTCTTGCAATGTTTTCCACTTATAGAATTGTTATTTTGAGGCTAAATGTTTTATGGGTTCTGTCCATCTACTTCGTATGACCCTACATACCAAATTTTAGGTCTTAGGAGTCATCAAAGCTTAATGTAAGGCTATTTCAGTATTTAGTACCTATATTAGTCTACACACATGGAAAAAAATAAAAGCACAAGGGGGAAAATTTGGGTTAGGGGAAGAATGATTGCATAATCAAGAAACCCTACTATTCTGACTATTACCTACATTAACCCTTATGCCAAGGATCTCAAATCTGATGTAGTTATCCCTTAGGGAATGCACATAATCAATGCGCACATTGATGCTAGAATGAATTTCACCTAGGCCCTTCCTTGATCAAGCATACAAATCTATGTGTGATGTATAGAAGCTGAGCTATACTATTGATTGATTTTATTATGTCTAATGTGCTAAAATAGTAAGTGCTAGATATAAAATTCCTTGTGTAATCCTTTATATAGGAGAATAATTATTTTTAAATTGGGAGCTTTATTCACATTTGGATGACATGGTAAAATTTAATAATGAAGTAAATAAAAGGGATAAGACTCATCATAAGGAAGAAATTAAGCATTGGGGCCAAAACTATTCTTGGACAATAGCACCAGAAACTAGACACCCTAGGTTTCAACACTATAGTCCTATTTAGGTGCTATTATATTGGGAGTATGGGACCTAGTGGGATGGGTCTATGTCTAAAAGAGGTGCCTAGGCCTGAATGGGTTAAGTCTAGAAAGCTATGGGTGACTAGGGATAAGCAAAATGATGTCTAGGTAGTGTAGTAAGACCAAGACAAATCAAATAAGTGGACATAGATAAATGTGAATAAAATCTAATATTCTCTATTCAGATTCTCCTATGAAAGGAATATTAAAAGACATAATATTTGTGTTTTCTTAACCAATTTAAGGTGTATACACTATTATAAACTTTCAAATTTATCAATGCATAAAAATAATGATTTATGATTGGTGGAGAAAAGTGAATTTAATTAGAGGTTAAAGAAAACAAATTCCTTTAGTATACCCTTTATGGACTAATAAAGTGTATTCCATGAATGAGAGGAATAATTAAAAATCTATTAACTAGGTTACTTGTTAAAAAATATATTAAATAGGGAAGTTAAGTTTCATCTTTACAATATTTTCAGATGGAAGGCTAATGAATTTTATTGGATAAATTAGAGGAAACCAAAATTATTTTTTTTAAAAGGTGATCACATTAAAATAAAATGGAAATTACTATGAGTGATTAAATAAAAGGAAATGGTGAAATTTATTTCCCCCTTTATAGTATAGTCATTACTTCTTATTTAAATAATTACTCCATAATGTGAGAGCATTTAGTAGCTGGGAGAATATAACAAATGGTCATGTTTTTATTATTATCCCATATTTTTGTGATTTGGTTTGGATTATGTTAAGGTATGACTAATTCAATCTCATAACATTTGTTCAAGGACATATTTTAGTCTAACCAATGGTATGTAAAATTATGAATAATAATTGGCTATTTTTTTTATAAGTAATCTTGTTATCTTCTATAATCAAAAACATGTTCTAATGTTGTTTATTGGGATGTATTTCATGTTTATTTTTTAAGGTAATGTTTAACTCTTAATAAATCTATATTGAATTTTTAAATTTATATTAATTTTTTACTAACGAGTTAAAAAGGATTAAATTTTATTTGATGTATCTAGACATGCTAATTGATGTTTTAGGCCACTTGATGTTTTAGTTGAAAATAATATTGGGTCTTTGGTATAAAATAATTTTTTTTTTGTTTTTTATATAATTATATATGACCTTTTTATTTTTAAGTTTGTTTAAATGATCTAGGAGGATCTGGGTCACTAGATATTACCATATTTTACTAATGTCATATATTTAGCCTTACACTAATGTTAGCAATGTTGATATTGGTTTTCACACTTATATGCCAATCCAAAAGATAAAACTACACTTATATGTTACTATATAGCTCATATAGTTTCAACACTATAAAATACAAATCATCAGTAATGGTAGTTAACAATGTCACAACACTCATCAATTAGGAAGCAATTTCTACAAAATCTTGAAAAGAATCAACATGTGCTTCATCTCCCTCTATTATATATTAACAAACACTTACATTATTTTTATTTAGTTACAAGAATATACATGAAGTTATGTAGTACATAAACACCACATATATGATCTTTTAGATATTTTATAGGACTTAGCATAATATATCTTTTATATTACAATTTTACATTGGTTTTCATTTATTCTTCACTTTCCTTATTCTTTAATATATTTCACCCTATTATTATATGTCATTAATAGTTAACTTCCATTCATAACCCTCTCAAATTTATTTAAGTATATTATCCAATAGATCTCCTCATGTAAACTACATCAGTGTTATCAAAGCATACACACTACATATCATTCCTAAGTGGTATTACGTTGTATCTAAACTTTGTCTCTATTTGTATTCCCACTCATACCATGTACAAATATAATAAGTTAAGGCTTGGTACTTTTGACCCTTCATCATATCTTCTTTCATATCATAAAATGGGAGATAGATATTTGATAATACCAGCTTTATAAATGTTCCATAAGATGATAGAGGATGTATTACAAAGAAAACATGAAGATTTTGAATAAATTCATGCATGTAAATGAGTAAGTGTCATTGATAATTTATAAATACTTATTAATAATTATAATATTCCCAACATCTCTTATTCTCATCAGCCATTTGGTGGTAAAATTCCATGTAAGGTAAAATTCAATATAGAAATCCCTATGTATGAAGGAAAAATATATGTATAGGCCTTAGATAATTAGATTAATGTAATATGTTCATATTAAATGGTTAGTAATTTTTTGACTAAGAAAATATTAAATTTTCTCTTCCAAAAGTTTATTTATTTATAAAAAAATGGTGGGAAAATTAATGCACTTCACATGAAAATATTGAAGATTAAGTTAAACTTAGAAACTTCAATAAACACATGCAATGGTTTCATAAAATCACTCAAAAAAACATATTATATTTCTAGTAATTTTAATGACTAGGACATCAATTTATCTTAGTTGTATCAAGGGAAAGAATAATCTATGCAAAAATACATAAATATATTTCATACTTTGGTTTTAAAAAATTGGGATTCAAGATTTAGAATAAAAACTTGTTTTTAAGTATAGGTCGATCTTGAGACCACACACACAAATATGTGTGTGTGTGTGTGTGTGTGTGTGTGTGTGTGTGTGTGTGTGTGTGTGTGTGTGTGTGTGTGTGTGTGTGTGTGTGTGTGTGTGTGTGTGTGTGTGTGTGTGTGTGTGTGTGTGTGTGTGTGTGTGTGTGTGTGTGTGTGTGTGTGTGTGTGTGTGTGTGTGTGTGTGTGTGTGTGTGTGTGTGTGTGTGTGTGTGTGTGTGTATTATAGACCTATTCAATCAAATAAGCCTAAAACTTTTATTGCAAGTTTAAATAAAAATCCAAGGAAAACACTAAGACATAAGATTATAATTCTTAGACCAAGGAACAATATAAATGCTCCAATTATAATTAAAAATAAGGGATATCACCAAGTTACTTCCATAGATGAAGTAACAATCATCAAATGACTAGAATAAGTAGTCTAAGCTAGCTAGCATGCGGTGTTTAGTTGAAAAGTATAATAGTAATTCCAATGAGAAGTATTATTATAGGAAGAATCTAATTTGACATCTTGAGGTACAAGGTACAATCTCTACATAATTGTAAATTGTTAAATAGATCTTAAAATCTAAACCTAGTGTTATTGTGGGTACCCAAAACATCTCTACTACCCTAGTGGAAATAGAGGAAGTAAAAATATTGTTCCATTATTAAACGGGTTTTAATAATAAACCAATGCACTTTATCACTGACTGTATAGTTTTGAATAGATTGATTTATCTTGAAGTAGTTCACAAATTGAAATTTACATTGATACATTACCCACAACCATAATCTATTGGATAATTTAAATCAAGATCCTATAAATATGTCACTCAATAGTGTCAATTGGTATACAACATATAGACTTTTTAACATAAAATATATTTTGGCATCACTCCATTAGATTTACATGATGTTTTACTTGATCAACCATATCTTCACCATTGACATGCAATATATGATAAAAATACTATATTTTTTTCATAGATGTTGGTTATAAAAGATGCCACATATCAAAAGTAGTTTCTAAATTATCACTCTTTGGCACCAAGTAGTGTAACAATATCATCACATATAGTAAAATTTTGTTTTTTTATGATGATGTATGAATGCAATAACATCCTTATGATGCAAATATATATCACAATTCCCCAAATAGTAGAAATAGAGACCTCAAATTTGAACCTTAAGTTATATTAATACAAGGATCTATTTTAATCAGCAAAAGAAGTGCCTACAGATTATGTGGTAAAGCACACTCTTAATTTTATTCTTATAAAACATCTAGATAATGTCTCTTTATAACATAGATCATTTTTGGAGAACAAATAAATCAAGTGGTATATCCATGAACTCATGGATAAGGGAAATATCAAGGTAAATTCATCACCTTATAGTATACCAATTTTGTTTGTGCTAGATAAGGATGACACATGAAGGTTATGAATCAACTATAAAGATCTCAAAAAAATCATAATGAACAAATAATACCCTCTTCCAAAGATTGATTACTTTATATAATATCTCTAAAGTGCAATATAGTTTAAAAAAAATAATCATAAGTGTGGGTATCATTATATTCATATTGAAACTAAAAATCCATGGAAGATAGAGTTCATGTCCAATTTTGTTTTAAAAAATGGATGGTCATGCCCTTTAGCTTAGCCAATACACCACATTCTTGTAGATGAAGCATGACATTTTTATGTCATTCACTACTTCATTTTTTTCCTACCATGATCACATCCTAATATTTAAAAAAATGAGATGAGGGTAAGTGTACAACCTTGTGGGATAAAAAAAGGGCCTACTTGTGGACATGTTTTTTCTAAAATTTTAAAAATTTGAACTTCTATAGATAATTGTAGATTGCTACACTCAAAATTTGAAGATGGTATAAAATCATGAAATGTAGAATTTTAATTCTAGATTCCAAAAAACTTTTTTTTTTGACAAATAGTTAATTATAAATAGGTCAAACATCTAAAATTTGAAGAGGACCTATTTTTTAAGAAAACATAGTAGATGAATGCCTATATAGCCCACCATTTTATGAGCATAGTTAAATATTATTACAAACCCTTTGGTGAATATTTAGATAAGATATTCTAGTGTGTTATGAAATTTTATTATAATTCTTTTATGAGTATATATATTTTTTAATTTTAAAATTAAGTAGATCCTAAAAATTAAAAAAAAAATGGATAGCTAACTGTGCAGCCCACCCTAACTACCTCAAAAAAAAAATTGATTTTCTTGAATGTGTAGAATTAGGCTTATTTTGTTACCATATAATTTTTTTTACACTTGGATTAAAAAAAAGATAAACATGAATAGGCATGTATGGGTGTAGCATGTCACGCATTAAAATGGTGTATGGTGTTGTTAAAAATAATTATAGTTTGAACCCTTAAAATAGCCCAAAAATTATTAAAAATATACATTTAGAAAGAGGGCAATGTGCTCATCATAACGGTAATAATTTTTCAAATTTTTATGGTTAAATCAATAGCATATTTGGCAATTCAATTTGATTTTTTTTTTTCCTAAAAATCTCAATCTTGGTAGTAGATGCATAGTTTCAATCCTTTTGTTCAAAAATCAAAGCCATTTATGAGCCTAAAAGCTCAGTTTTCAATTTAAATTCAAATAACACATACACATTATATAATGTGTATGCATTGTAAAATACACTTTACAATGTGTATGTGTTATATAATTTACATTTAAATAGTTACATTTAATTTATTATACTTTAAATTTATTCTAGTAAATATAAGAAATTTAGGTCACTCAACATCTGATAGAGTTGGTCTCACAGTTGTAGGACTTACAATATGGAAAATAGTTTTTAACAATCTAATCAGGTTAGTACTTATAAATTTTTAGGGTCTAAATATTAAATGTAAGGATTTTAGGACATAAATTTTACATTTGATATCCATTTTTGGTAAACATATAGTCATTTTTTAAGGTTTTTTTGCCTTCTAGATTGATTCCTAGCATTTTTAGAAGTCTTGGGTTTGTCAAAATTGAAGTTTTCAATCCACTCACTTTGAAATTGATGCAAATTGGTGTTATTGGGGTAGCATAGGTCACATTGATGACATGCACACATCAAACAACCACTTTGTATGTTTATTTCACTTGATCATCACCCTTCTATCATCTTAGATCACTTCCTACTCATCTCTCACTAACACTAATCAATTTTTCATCAATCCTCATTGTCCTTAATCACTCCCTCATTGACCCTCACTATCCCTAGTAATCTCTAATCACTCCCTTTCATCCATAATCACTCCTCCATTGACCCTCACTATCTTTCATCATTCTTAATCACTCCTTCCCCATGATTCATCATCCCTAATAACTATTTACTCATCCCTCATCATACCTAATCACTTACTCATCCCTACTCACTCCCTCCTCATCCCTAATCACTCCTTCATTGACCTTAGTTATCTTTCATCATCTCTAATCAATTCATTATTGATTATCACCACCCCTTATCATCCCTAATCACTCACTTTTCATACCTCATAATACCTAATAAATCTTTCTTCATCCCTGACCATCACTAATCACTCCATTATTGACCCTCACCATCCCTTATCATCCCTAATCACTCCCTCATCATCTGGAATAAGTATATACTCTAAAGATATCTTTGATTCCAATCATATATAGTTTCATCCATTATAATATAGATTAACTCTTTTCTATGACTTGTGTTGTCAATACCCATTTGTGATAGTCAATTTTATTACTAAATGAATTGGATGATATTCTAAACTTTTAGTCAAGGAACATAAGTATTAACACAAAATAGAGTCTAAATTTTAGTTCATAGAATTATCTTTGTTGTACATCTAACTAGATAAAACATTATTTGGTTCCACATTTGGTATTTTGGTTTAAAAGATAAAATTAAACTCAAATATCTTGTATAATTTTCTAATTCAAAGAATATTTAAATTATATGTAAATTTATTTAGTGTCTCCCATTCTTGTGTAACTTGAATCTTGGTTAGGCTCACACATGCACTCCTTATGCATGTAATTTGTCCCAAATATTTTATCTCTTTCATGAAAATATAAAATTTGTTCATTTTACCACAAAAATATGTTTCTATAAAATGTTAAACACTAGTTCAACATGGTGTAGATGTTCATCCCATGTTTTCTAAAGATTAAGATGTCATCAAGGTAGATTTTAAAATGACATAGGTAAAGGGCTTGAGTGTGTATTTCAACATATTTAAATGAATGAATTTTTTATATGAGCTAACCTAAAATGCATAATCTAGTACTCAATTAATCCTTCCTTTATTTTTAAGACTATATTCCAAATGTCTAAAGGTTTAACATGAATATCATGATAGCTAAACTTAAGATCAATTTTTGAAAATACTTATACAACATGGATATGGAAGAAAAATTACTTCATATTTAAATAAGGATAATAGTTTTTCATGTTAATCTTGTTAATATTTTTTTATTAATTCACAACTTTGGTACAAACACAATTGGGTTTTTACAAGGCAATGATTTTGGCATGATGTGCCCATTATCCATGATTTCATGGATGTACCACTTGATCTATTCATTCTCTATAAGCAATATTTTGTATAAAGAGGTTTGAGGTAGAAGTAGATAAAGGATCAAATCAATAGTATTTTTCATGTATAGTATGCAGGAACTTATTTAGGTGACTAAAAGATATCCTTGTATTCATCTAGTTTATGGTTCAATTATTTCATCTTTGTTATTATTGGATAAACCACACTTGATATGGTGATGTATAAGGATGTTAATAAAAATTTAATTCTTACCATTAAGATTATAATTCTTACTATAATTGGTAATATTCTTGTACTTCTTAACACTAATGACTAAAAGCTTATGAACTAACTATGATATATGGTATTTTAGATCTAGATAATCTATCACAAAATTTTAAGGATTTATTTATATACTAAATTTAAATGTTAAATAAATGGTTGACCACATGTAAAAAATCACACACATATAATGGTGAGATGTCACAAAGGATTGTATATTTAATTTTTTTATTTTGTACAAGTGACACTACTAGGTGAGCCATTTCTCAATTCCTACACTAGACCATACACTAGCATATGGGTATGGATGATGTATAAAATTTAATTTCAATATTTGAAAATATGATTTAGGACAAAATAAATTCTTGAAATCTATTATAAATGATGAAGTGTATTGTCTCACCATTGATCTACATTTGTTACTAAAATAATATTTTTAATTCATATAATTTCTTGTTGGGAGAAGTAGAGATATTTTTAGTACAAAAAATATCATTGGGTTCAAAATATATTATCTAATTAACTTTTTATAGTGATAGATAACTTGTACCCACTTCTTGAGATGTGCAAGTAGAGATCTCATAGTGTGAACACTCTTTATTGGATTGACTATTGAAGTTATGAATTAAGAACCACTTTCAAATCTTAGAGTACTTGTTCTAATCATTTGAAAATTATTTTTCACTCTTTAGTATGATGACTCAATAAATATATATATAGATAGAAATCCTTAAATATAATTATTCAGATCATAAAATGTCCTCATATGAAAATCAATTGATCAGTTTTAGGAAATCATATAACTTGGTGATCCTCATGTATTTACTACACATTTTTAGTGTTATGGTGGTTATACCTACTTCTCTTTTTCTAGAATATTTTCAATTTTGAGTTACATCATTTATAATAATTCCATATTTTTTCATAAGTGTTAAATATTTGTGTTTTAAATTTTCTTTCACATCATTTTGATCACTGTCTTATATTTTTTGCTAGCACTCAACTCTACACTTGTATATCCTAAAATTGTTAAAATCCAACAAAATACCACCATAAAGGTATTATATGGAGTGATTAAGGATGATGAGTGATAATGAGGAATTGATTAGAGATGATGAGAGATGGTGAAGGTTAATGAGGGAGTGATTAGGGAGGATAAGGGAGTGATTAGGGATGATGAATGATGGTGAGGATTAATGAGGGAGTGAGTAGGGGAGATAAGGGATAAGGAATGAGTGATAGATGATGAGGTATGATTAAGTAGTGATTAAGGATGATGAGGTGATGTAGGAGTAACACTATCCAATATAAATAGTTATGTAGTTTACATGTTTAGAGTCTTTATAAGGTGTTGAAGGTCATACGAAGTTTGTAGGAGTATTTAAAAGTTTCTAAGTTTTGTGTCAATTTTGAATTAGATTTATATTGGAATTTCCCACCAAATCTTTAATTTAAAATTTTGAACATTCATAGATACTTAAATCTTATTTTAAGAAGTCCAACATTGAATTTGGTGTGGTTACACTTTATAGAGGATTTTAGGATGTTACAACACATATACTAAAACTCATGTTTGAGAAACATGTTAGTAGTTAAGTTAGTTGAGGATGATCTCAACATAAAAAATAAGTTACAATTTATTTTATGGTTATTTGGTAATAAGAGTCCTTGTCCATGTCTTATTTTGTATTCAGAGTTAGATTCAAGAGAGTTGGATGGCATAAGATTAAAAATAATTAATTTAAATAACCCCAAACAAGTGAAACACGATTATTAACAAGTTATTTGTGATATTTATGTGATTGGTAAGTTGAAAATACCTTTTATTTTATGGTTATTATAGCATTTTACATTTGAGTTTCAAATCTTTTGAATGTTCAAATTACAAATTGTATACCCTGTTCTTTTACAAACTATGCCTTCAATTCTAAGTGAAGGTTAGAGTCTTGTGAAAGAGGAGATAATATTTGGTGGGATTTTGGAATGTATGAGTAATTATTAACTTTAATTACAAATTAATTAATAATATTTAAACATTGCATTTTGTTATTCTGCTAAGGACATTCTATGTTAAACAACACAACCATGTATTCTATGAGCAAATTTTATAAGTATACATCTATGTGAGAAGGTATATGCATGTATTAGAGTAAAAATTAAAATGTATATGTTTCTGATTTTATTACCATATGATCATTAAGTCTTATTTTATTTCAAGTAGATTTCATATATTTTTATGAGTAAAAATAAAACTAGCATAATCTTCATCAAGAAACTTAACATAACCAAAGTGGTACCTCATGGAAATCAAAAAAATTACTATTATAGATGGAAAGAATTTATTTTTTTAGTGTTTAAATATTTCACAAAGTAATTTCAACCTCTATGTTTATTTATATCCATTTTTTGGAATGAATTAGAAAAAATAACCTCTTTTCAGATTAGTATAGACCTGTGATTGAGTACATAGTCTATTCAAATTAGGTTAAGTCAATATATTTTAGCTTAAAAGTGCAAAAATGTGTTCAAAGTCATTATAAATTCCTTTAAAATATTTAAATCTAATTTCGACCATTCTTAGGTCTCTAAAACCATTCCAAACCCTGTATTAGGGTTTTTACTTTCAAAGTGAGCTTTTAGGAGTTATAACTATCAATAATTCATGAAAATATATGAAAAGTTTAATTTAAACATGAAAAAATATAATATAGTGTTTTTAAGTTATGTAAATATGGATAAGTTTAGATGGGGGATATTGTGTGGGAAATAGGGTAGAAGGAAACCTAAAGACCTAATCTAAGAGTAGAATGAGACAAAAAAAATTATCAAATAGTTTAAAAAAAGCCTAAAACTTTGTGAATAAATGTGATATATTACAAGGTATCCATAAATTAGGTTTATTTGATGATTTGAGTATGTACTAGAAGATTCTATGACAAAGTAGGAGGTAGTGTATGATATGAGGATTATGTTTAGAAGTTAAGTAGGGTTGAGAAGTTAGAGAGAAATCAAAGGAGTGTAAGGAAGTTTTTAAAATCCATATTAAGGCCTAATAAACCATATATAATATTTTATCTAAGTTATTATAAAGTGTAAAGACTAGTAAGGGGGATAGTCTCAATGTAAGAGAGATTGAATGCATTGAGTAAGGAGAATAGAATGAAGAGTTTAGTGAGAGCATAAAAAAATTGGTAGAGAATAAATGAAATGAACAAAATGTAGATGTTAATTTTAAATGTGTATAGGGTCTAAAGATATAGATTAAGAATTAAAAAACAAAGTGAAAGCTACATAGGTATTGGCAAAAAGAGTATACAATATGGATCTACATCGTGAGGGATGGTGAGGACAAATGAGGGAGTGATTATAAATGATAAGGAATGGTGATGGTCAATAAGGGATTGATTAAAGATGATTAAGGATGAGGAGGGACTGATCAAGGATGATGAATCAATGATTAGGGATGGTAAAGGCCAATGAGGGAATGATTACGGAAGATTAGGGATGGTGAGATTAAATGAGGGAGTGATTAGGGATGATGAAGGAGTGATTAAATATGATGAGGTATGGTGAGGGTCAATGAGGTAGTGATGAGGGATGAGGAGGGACACGCATTGAATTATTAGGGATGATGAGGCATAGTTAGGGTTAATTATGGGGTATTCATGGATTATGAGGGAGTGATTAGAGATGACTAGGGATAATGAGGGTCAATGATGGAGTGATTAGGGATAGTGAAATATGATGAGAGAGTGATTAGGGGCGATGAGGTATAAATTTAAAGTGATCAAGGATAAGGTAAGGATGATGAACAAGTGAAATTAACATTAAGTGGTTATTTGATGTGTGTAGGTCATTAATGTGATTTATGCTACCCCAATCACACCACTTTGCATCAATTTAAATGTGAGTGGTTTGAAATATTCAATTTGGACAAACCTAAGACTCAATCTAAAATGCATAAAAACCTTAAAAAATACTCTATGTTTACCAAAAATGGATAACAATTACAAGATTTATGTCCTTAAATCCCTAGGATTAATACTTATACCCTAAAAATGACTAAGTATTGACCTAATTATATTTTGAAAAACTATTTCCCACATCATAAGTTGTGAAAGTATGAGACCAAATCTATCAGATGCTAAGTGATCCTAATTTATTATATTTAATAAAATAAATTTAAATTATATTAAATTAAATGTAACAATATTGAGAATATTGTTACATTTAATTTCTTATACTTAACATTTTGAGTAGTAAATATAGTCTTATGGATAAAATTGGCTTCATGTACAACTCCAAAATTCTCATGGAGTTGGTTTTGTATTTATAACAAAGTAAGGTGTATGCATTATATAATGTGTATGCATTATATAGTACACTATGTAATGTGTACGCATTATACAACATGCGTGCATTATTTTAATTTACAATAACACGTATGCATTATTTTTTTCTCAATAATGTGTATGCATTATGGATTTCTAATTATCATCCATAATTTCAATAACATGATAGCATTAATAAAATAATGTGATCATCTTATTTAATAACATGATCACGTTACCTAAAATGTCCACAAAATTTCCCCCCAACTTTGTGCACATACCTAAGAACACCTTTGTGATATAAATATAGTGATTAAAACTATGTGGAAACACAATTTATATCCAAACATGGATATATATAGTAATTTTTATTGATATAAACAAAACATATTGTATATATAATAGATTAAAATTAAGTGCATGTAGACCAAGCCAATATTCATGTGATCTAGGAATGACGACAATCAAATAATTTCAAAGAGATTAATATTTTATTGGGATTAAAAAGTTTCTACATGAGGTGTACTTGGTCTTTATAATGTTTCTTTGCCTTCAAATAAAATTACCAAAGGTGGCACTAAATCAAATTTTATTTGGAAAATTTCATAATATAGACCATTTTAGGAATTAAATTATAGACTTTTTTCTACACCAATACTTGTATTTCTAAATCTTTAGAAAGCATTTTAGCTGGATACAAATGCCTCTTATAACCAACTTATAGTACTAATAACTCAATATGGTGAACTAGTTGCTTATCATAGAGAAAATTTCACTACATTGGACCTAATCAACTACCCAACATATGATCAAAACTTTTCACTATTATTTATTAATGTAAGTATTGGAAGTATTATATATTTTGAAATTAGAATGTGATCCACAAATAATACAATACAATTATATTATTTTATAATCATTACAAGTTTCATCAATATTGGTATTAAAAATGTTATTCTTATCTTTAGTGGTTCCATTTGAACATAAAGCATAACAAGGGAAGTTCCAATCCACTCATAATTTTTGTTACCCATCCATTGGTTCAATAAATATTTTTTTATATTTAATTGATGTAGAACTAAATTAATCATGTGGTTATAATTGTATACATATGACATGGATTTTGTAAATATATATTATAATTTTATTTGAGGTAATTCAATTCCATATTTATACTAGGATAATGGAATCCTATATCATCTTAGACACTTTTGAATTTTACATGAGTTATGGAGTTATAAAATAATATGGGAGGATAATATTATCAAAATTTAAGAACATTTTAGATATAAAATTAATCTTGCAGTGTTTCATAAATACTTATTATGGCCACATCTTAGGTCTTATGTATCCAAATACATCAAGTCTTTCACTACAAGTTTTATTTCCAAACCATTTAATAATAAAAAAGGTTTATATACACTATGTTTGGTTAAAAATAGGCCATTGGAATATATTTAAATGAATTTTCTCTCAATATATACTACCACTAAGCATGGTAATAATTGCATTTATATAGTAGTTGATAGATTTTCAAATATGGAAATTATAATACCTTGTATTAAATAAATATCAACTTTAGAAATAACTTAGTTGTATTTTTTTGATTTTGGATTCATGTTAAATTATCAAAAAACATATTATTTTATAGGGATACAAGGTTATTGATAAATTTATAGGAAGCACTTTTGTCTATGATAAACATAAAGTTCAATAAATCAATTTCCTTTCATCCATAGACTTATAGATATATAAAAGTGCTAAATAAGATGATATGCCAACTTACTATAGTGTAAAATTAAAATAATCAACACACTAGGGATGAAAACTTGTATTTATTTCAACACAATTACAGTAAAATTTTATACGTCTCTACCATAGATAATCCATTTAAGGTTTTCTTAGGTTTTTAACTTATACAACTCATTGATATATCTTATCATGTTTTGACATTAAAAAACAACTCCTTCAGCTAAAAATGAGGTTGATAAAGCTATTTTGTTTATTAAGCACATTAATATCAATTAAAAACCATTATGCATTAGGTTAATGAAAATTACAAGAAGTACCATAAAAAATCAAACACCACACACATTTCAAGTTGGTCATTGAGTCTAGCTACACCTTCCAAATAAAATAATGATAAGACCTTACCAAAGATTCATCCACTTTGGTACAAGCTCTATATAATCACCAATTAAATATAGAATAATAATTTTAAGATTATTCTACATTATTATCATGGGTTTCATAAAATTTTTAATATAATAGTCTTGCATCATTAAATTCCACCTTTTTAAATATTTTAGACACTACGTATATTTTTTAACATATAGATATCAATCCATATTAAAAAACTCTAGAAGAATAAGATCAAGTCATTAAAACTAAATTCATACATATTTAAACAAGAGATATATATCATTCTAATCATAAATGTAGGTCAAATTTTTTCCTAGTTAAAATGGTTTTCATAAATGTAGGTTTCCACATGTTTTACTAAAACTGCATGCAACGGGAATACTTTATATTGAAGGAGGGGTGATTGATCCAATAGTATTTTGGTCACTATATCTTAACATTATTCTATATCTAGACTAACACTATAGTTTGTACCACTGAAATGGATTTCACACCTACATTCCAATTCATAAGATCAAAGTCCAATTCTATATTAGCACATAGTTAACGCAATGTCAGTGATATAGACCATATCTCATTAGTAATGGTAGTTAGTGACATCCCATCACTCATTAGTTATGAATTGGTTTCCAAAAACTATTAAAACAATTAAACTTATGATTCATCTTCCTCCATTGTATATTAATGTACACTTTCATTCATTTTAATTAGTTACAAGAGGATACATTAAGTTAGGGAGTGAATAGACAACACACATTTGATCTCTCAGATAATATACAAGACAAAGCATGATATAACTTTGATTTTATAATTATACATTGGTTATCTTAATATTATTACATTTTTATTAGGAATATTAACTTAGTTATCACATTATATTAATGTGTGTAAAATAAATAAAGTGAGTTCATCTCATGAGTGTTTGAGAGAACAAAGGTTGAAATACCAACTCACATAGATATGATTATGATAAAGAATAAAGGAGAGATGTAAGGGATATGTGTGAGAGTTATATGGAGATAATATATTTATTTTGACTAATTTAAAGGAGATATATGTACTATAGATATAATTTTCTGATATAATTAAAATTAATAAATTGATATCAACAAAAAATCTATTAAAATGAATCTCGTTCAATTTGTATTAGTGTTATCTATTTATTTTTTCATCAAAACAAATCATATAGTAGTGTTGTATTATAAAACATGTGCAAATGTTTTTGGTATGTTTACTCACCCTATTTTCACAATACTAAAAAATTTGTAGTGAAAACCATGTGCAAAAAATTTGTCATTCACCATTGATTTGCTTTCTCCTAAAACTTCCATTCTAGTCACTCTTCCTGTAGTTTCTAAGCCATTATGTCCATCATTTTCATACCTAAAAAGTTGAATATATATTAATAAAATCATGCTTTAACTCTAAATTTTCATAACAATTAATCATTTAAAAATGCTCCAAAATTTTGAGGAGAACAAAACTAAAAAATGGTTTGAATAAATCATACAAATTTAGAGATTTGTTTAGCACATAAAATGAGGGAAGTAAAGGTTTTTAAGAACAAAAATATTTATGCATGTGTTTCATGATTGCAAACAGTTAAAAAATCAGAAAAAAAAGAGCAGAGAAAATATTTTCAAAATGTAATCACTTGATCAACTTAAGAGCAACTCCTCATATGAATATTTATTTTCTGAGTTTGATTGAATCTAATCTTTTTTTACCATATTATAAATTATATTCTGAATTATTGATAAAAATAATTTAATTAAATATCAAATTATGAATCTTTGTCTTTATCCTCATCAATTTCTATTGAGATATCTATTTATTTCTGAGCCTTTAATTACTTAAATCACTAAAATTGCATCCTAATAATAAATATTTAATTTAAATCTAGCCACAACTAGTTTCATGGAAAAATATAGTATAGATATCAATAAATTATTATCACACTTCCAAATTGTTTTCAAGATTCTAAATGGGTGGATAATGAAATATATTTTGGTTTCAACAACATCCTGCATCATATTTTTTGACTAATGAGACCTATGCTCACCCCTGGAGCAAAACAACCTGAATCATCCAACTATGTGTTTATTTCAATAGTTTCCTCATATATACAAATTATTCATTTTAGTTGTTTTGTATTAAAGTTTATGCCATTTGTTAAGTTTTTTAAGCCTATAGTTTTGACTTCATGGAACGTGGTTTTAGGCTTTAAGTTCCATTTTATTTTTATTTTTGGCTTTGAATTTTTATAGTGTCTTTTCATTTTCAAGTTTTAATAATGTCATGTTATAATATTCTTTGTAGGTATTTTAAGTTTTGTTTTTAATATTTTTATTATTATATACATTATTTTTAGCTTAGTTTTTGTTTTAAAAAAAATTCATAAGTTTCAAAAGTTTTAATATATTATTTTAGAGTTATTTTGAGATTCTAAGTTTTTATGTTCAAGTGACGAGTATATTTTTATAACATAAGTTCTTTTAAAGTATATAGATTTTTAGTTGTTTATTTTGTAGAGTCTTTTATCATCATTTAAATTCAAGTCTTTTTTTTCTAAAGTTTCAAATAATCTATTAAAATAAATTTTAAATAAAACACAAATAATTGATAATCTTATATAGTTTAATAATAATTCTTCTTTTTTTGTAACAAATATATTTTTGGGTGAACCCAAAGTTCATGAGCCAATATTTATTAAGTTATGTTAGGAATATTAATTTAGTACTCCCATTATTAGGTTATATTAATATGTTTAAAATAAATAAAATGAGTTACATCTCACAGATGTTTGATAAAATAAAGGTTGAAATACCAACTCATGTAGATAAGATTGTGATAAATATAAATGAGAGATGTAAGAGATACAGGTGATAGTTGTTTATGGATAAAGGATTGATTTTTACTATTTATTTATAGATGTATGTATTATAATGTAATGTATTCATATGAATAAAATCATGCAATTGAGACCGACCAAAATTTTATTGAGAGGAATCTCATTCAATTTTTATCATGTTCCTTGTTATTTAATACATTTCTCTCTCATATCCTTTGTCATTTGTAATTTTATTTTGTTCATAATCATCTTTAATTCATTTAATTAGGTTTTCTCTTGGGTCTTTTCTTCAACCCAAGATCTTTGAAGGTTGGTGTTCATTTAATATCTATGCCTAATTTTTTTAATTATTAATAGAGTTTTTTAAGGTATGGATATACTATATGTAGTTTATCATGGGATGCCACTTAAATTAGTTAGAAATCTAAATTTCATGTCCCATTAAAATAGAATTCAAATTGTATTAGAATATTTATTGAGACAGGTTGGTTAGAATTTTAATAAAATTTTTAGTGGTATGATGATAAATTTTAAAATGATTTATCTAAAAGTTTGGATAAAAAGTTATTAAAGGTCGATGGAATTACTATTATTTTATCTGAGGAGTAAATTGTTATTATAATAGAATTTTCATTAAAATAATAGAAATGGTACCTAGTTAAATAAAGAGGGGCTCTTTGTAAGGAACAGTTATTTCTCCATGGAGAAAAGGTGATTGACACATGAAAATGAATTATTAGTACTTCATTTTTAGATTTTTATCCTATCATAGTTATTTATATCCTTAACTATATTAATTATTAGGGTATCTATTCAATTTTATTTTCTTAAAATTTTAAATTATTTCTCATTTTTTTCAAATTAAAATGATCAACTTGTCAATTTTTCTATTTAATTTTTTTGAGATAATTAATTTAGAGGTTAAAAAAGGAAATGAAAATGCCTTATCCCATCATGTTTTTGGTAATTTTTTTTTCTTTTGATACAATTTCAGTTATATAAACCCTATTATTTATATTTATGACTATTTTATTCCAAATTACTTTATTATGGAAGGGACACCATTGTTTAAAAGGAACAAAAAAATCTTGGTTTATCTTCGTTGAATATATTTAACAATGAATCCTCTCGAAGAAAAAAAGACCTCATAGAAAGAGGTGGTAAAATATCCATTATAATCAAGGAGAAAAAAATAGATCTAGGCCATGTGAGACATTATTCTACCAATAATTAGAAGCATAAAATAATTATTTAAGACACTAAGTTAGGTGTTTTTATTTCTCTCATTGAAAAAAGTAAAATTGAGAAAGAGACACATGAGGTTTTTTAGATGGAGGACAAAAAATCAAGCTCAAAACATTTAGTGGAATTATAAAATATAAAGTGCCAATAATAGGAACTACATGATATAAGAAGAAAAATTATGGATGTCTCTATTACCAAATGATATTTTATTTTTTTCTAATATATCAAAAAATTGACAAAAATTCTTATGTTGTAGTGTCCCATTTCACCATATGTTTCTTTCAACCTATGATAATACATGTGGCTATTAGAAGATTATTATTATTAATTAATCTCCAATAATTATCACTAAAATGAACTACACTTTCTTAAGATGAAGTTTAAATAAAGGAAATCTTATAAAATAGTAATATTATACATTGTAAAAGATTAAAATGTTAAATTAGTAGATAAGAAGTATACATGATGCTGAAGAAGGTAATTAATAATATTATATTATAAATATATTAAAATAAATCATGTCTATGAAATATGAGAAGGTAACACATTTATCATCTTATAGGCTCCTACCTAAAGTTTACTCTTAAAAGTTTCTTTAAAATTGTTTGAAGTTGGAATTAAGAAAGTTTGCATCATTCTAATATTTTAGAGGTAAGTAAACCAAAAAAAATTCTTTGAAATTTTTATGTTCATATTATAATTAAGATAATAATTTTTTGTGTAAATAATATCTAAATATTTTAATTATTACTAATGATATAAAATAGATTCCAAACACTTATGTTGATGATTTACTAATTATATATTTTCATTTCTTATTTACAAAATGAAGCAATATGTGGTGATGAATGGGAAAAGTATAATACACTCTAAAGAGACTCACACCATGTGTTTGAGATTTTAATTTAAAATGTGTTCATAAATTATAAATAAGTATGTAAACTTTTTCTAGAATGAATAGATAAAAAAGGATAATTTTAAATATTAAGATTTAACTTATTATATTAGGAAAAACATTTTTGGGTTGGGATCAGAAACTTATAAAAACTCTTTTCAGATGGAATGATATTAAAAAATCAATAATTAAGGATCATTCACCTTATTACTTGTTATAGGATAGATGGAGTGAAGACCTAGATTTGATTTATGTGACAAAGAAGGGAACACTCTAGATTGGGTTTAGATTTCAATTTATCATGTTATGGTTTATGCTTAAGTATTGGAAAAGTAAATCTAAATATGGATGTATTTTATAAATAATAATGTATTTTACACATATTTATATGAATATGAATTTAATTTAAAGGACTTCAAAAAAAAAATTTAAATTTTCGTGAAAACCTAATTTCCAACTTGATGATCATGGATGGATTACTTCACAATGTTTTTATCATGGGAGTTAGGGCAGTTTTTACTTTTTATTGTAGTTGGATTGTATTATTCCCTATTATTTTATAATAATTATGTGGTTGTCAAAATATTCATACATTGATTATAGAAGATTCATTAAGGTTCAAAAAGGTTGTTTTTTTCATTTTTTCATAATTATTATAATCTAGGATTTATTGTTGAAGATTTACATATTAAATGTATCTATGTTGAATCAATGTAGATGTAGTAAATTTTTTTAAAGGATTCATCTCTAGTTTATATGGCAGAGTGATTTTTTAATTTTATAAGATTAAATATGCACTCTTTCTTAACATTATTGGAAGTTCTTAGCCTTTGCGTGAAGAATATGATGTCCCTTATTATTTTTTGAGGTTGATTTTTTCAAAAGATATTTTATCATGATTTGAAATTTAAATCACTCATTTATATCTATCTAATATTTTACAAAGAGAATTTTAACATTAAATGTAGTTTTCTTTTTAAAAATTATAAGCATGTGTCATTTTTCCCCCTTTAGAAGTATTCTTTCTACAACATGCATGAGTTTGTGTATTGAATAATTTGGAAAGTAGATATGGCAAAAATTATTAATTGTCTTTGAATATTGATATATTTTGAAATTCATCTATCTCAATGGAATTTTTAATTTGGTTTTCTTACAATTTATTTTTATAACTCTTAATGACTTTAATGAAAAGGATAATGGACCCTCTATCTCTCTCTTATAGATAAAAAATAAATGAAATCATTTTTAATTAAACTATGTACCCTAGATAAGGTTTTTTTTGTTGACACAAATCAATTTATACGCATGATATATTATCAATACGTCTATACATAAACATGTTACTTAAATTTATTTTCAAATACATAATGTAAGATACACCATATAACTCATGTATATCTTTACTATATTCTTCATATATATTTAAAAAAAATTAAATGCAAAAAATCTAAACATGCCTATATCCATGTACCATTGTCATTCAGATGGACCCAATTTTTATACCACTTCATTTCATTTTATAAAGGGTTCTAAACCTTCATCATGATTTACAAAAGTGTACTAACTTATAATTCTCATACAACAAATAAATGAATTTTAAAATATATGTTTTAATTATTATATATATGCAAGGTAGATATTAACACCCATTTTATGATGGCAAAACTATTGTAGTTTAGTAATTAGAAAATTTTATATCTATGGGAAACTAAATAATATAAAAAAAACATAATTTATGAGATATTACATGTCAAAAACATACAAATTAATTACACCAAGGGGTTTAATATAACTAGTAGATGATTAACTATGCTTATAAATGACTAATTAAAAGTAGTTACGTAAAAAAATAATTAAAAAAGATAAATAATATAATAATATTCCAACCTTTTAAAAAAATAGGAAGACTTGTACACTTATGAACTATATTGACCAGTAAACTTTACATCCAAATAATTTATTCTTTAAGGAATTGATTATTAGTGTTTAATAAGTGAAGCTCAATATAAAAGACTAAAAATAATAATAATTCATATTGTCATTAATACATGTCATAGTTCATGTTATCAACATGAAATATGACTATATATTTTAATCATTAGTGAAATATGACTATATATTTTAGTCATTAGCTCAATAATATATACATATCAAGAATGAAGTAACATAGTAGATTGATGTAATTAATATTATTTAATGACTAATTATATAATATTATATTAAATATATTCTAGTTATATCTTAATTGAATTGGCCATGATAAGGCTAAATATCAATGTTATAGTTAATTGGTCATACCCAACACAACAATCATCTTATGTGTGGGATAACACTTTCCAAAAAGTATTATAATTGTCGATTTGAGAGTTATATTAATTATCCTAAATTTTTCTATAAAATTTAATAAAACATGTATACAAACACATTTTATTATTTATTTCACATATTTTAGTTTGGTTCCCCATCTTTTAACTAAAACTTGAAATATAAAGACTCTTAACTTGTACCTTTATTTTATCATTGAACTAGATTATATTTGATGAATTATTTTCAATTTTGAATAATTAGGTTATTACAACCATAGTTTCATACCATTTCTTAATAGTCTTATGACCTTTTCCAGTATATTTTACAAACTATATAGATTTTTTATAAATTTCAAACTCAATTTTTTTTCTTTTTTCATTCTTTATTAAATCATGTTAAATCATAAATTATAAGTTCATATACAATATCATTCCTTTTATTATTATTTTTATGGTACTTATACCAATAAGTTTCCATTACTTCTTTAGTAGTCTTACTACATTTTCTAATTTGGTATTCTTTTCTAAGGACTATTACAATTTATTTAGAACTTTATTAATCACTTATTACCTTATAAGTATTTCATGATAATGTTGTATAAGACTCTCACTCACTAGAATATAAGGGATTAAAAAATATTTGATAACTAAAACTTGCCCATAATTCATAGTTATACAATGACCCACTCTATAAATTCTTATAGATTTTTATTATCTTTATAGTTAGTTTATTTTACATAAGGTTCATTTAGTCTGATTATTGAAAAAATATATATTCAATGTCACGTAATTTAATTTTTATAAATTAAACCATCTAAAGATAACAACAAGAAAAAATATCATTCAAATGGGATTATATCCTTTCCTTGAATACATCCATTCATGCTCAAGTAGATGGGTATATATCAAAAATGGTTATACCAAAATATAACAATCATCACACCCATGTGAAGATGATATGATATATATGGGCATCCTCCTTCCTTAAATATGTTATTTTAGATTTAAGATTAATAACCTTGAGTATTATTAACAAAAACCTAGTATATATGGTTATATGTCTAATAATATCATCTTATTAATGTGTAAGGTAATTATTGATTTCTAAACAATAATGATAACCAAACCCAAATTTGTATTGTTCAAAACTAAAAAACATGCCAATTTTTCATAATAATTTTATTGGATAAATTATTATTCATTGTATTTTCATTAATAACAATAATTTATTCCATAAAGATAAACAAAAATAAAATTGATTATTTATAATCCTAATCAAAATCAAATTACAAACCTTCAATATTTTCTTAGAGTTCAATTTTTTTTATTTTTTTCATTCCTCTTACTAAATTCATTAAATGTGCCTTCTTATTCCTTAGTTACTTCTCCAACATATACCAAATAATATTCTTCTATCCTACCATCCTTATTTACCTTCATGTTTGATTTTGAAATGAATGCATAAAACATTCCCAAAAAATATGGCCATAAGTTTTGTTTAATAGCAAGTTAGTTACATCCTTTAAACTCCCATGTTTTTAGATAAATTAAATACATACATCAATTACATAAATAAATCTCATGCTCCTATAGTCATCATGAATTTATTACATCAATAAAAATGTGATGGTTGATTTTTTGCATTTAAACCATCATAATCTTTATCCTATTTTAGAAGTGGTTTTTCACGTTCACCACTCCATACAATTATTATCATAAAAAAAAATTAATCTATTTTGTCTTTCGATTAAACCCTTCTTCCCCTTACTTAAATGAATAATTATGGGTTGGGTTAAGGATTTTTTTCATACTTAAAACCTAATTTTTTTCCACAATTTTATTTTTTCATCTAAATTTATATTTCATTTTATTACTCAAGTTTATAGTTCTATTTATATTATAATGTATCCAAACATTACAATGTCTCACCTGTGACACAAGAAACAAGTATATTAATATGAAAATAGACCATTCTCGGTAACATAATTTGTAAGTTCATTAGCATGTCTTATCCATCATCAGTTATTATATTATAAATATGATGATACGTTCATAATATGTAAACCAATATTAATCATAGAATATATTTAAATGATTTATTATGAATTTTAAGAAGAATAATATATTAGAAAACCATAAAGTTCATTTTTATGTAATGTTGATAGTGGTGTGACATATGATGCCCAAGGCTATTATACCATAACCATATTGATATATAATCTCATTCATCATGTTATATGGTAACCAAAAACACATAATGATGTAAGTATTGTGGGATATTCTATATTAGTACATAAAATAACATATTTATCTCGCATTCCTATAATTACCTTATTATTTCCAAAATGTTACCCCAAAAGTAGATCCACATTTCTTGTGGCCAATATAAGCACATGTAAGAAACCCAAAACACATTTTCAGTGCCAAATCCAATAAAAAATCATAAATCCAATAATAACCATGTAACAATTGATTATAAAAATATCATAATTTTATTGAATCAAATATATAATTGAATTAGAGCCAAAATATATTACTACAAATAAATATGGAAAACAACATAGGTGTATATGATTTTAATAATATTATAAACACAATTGAATATTAATAAAAACTATAACACAATACCATTTAGGCCAATCAATGATATCATCAAAATCTATGTAACAGTAGCTGAACACCAAAGTGACCATGTACCAAAATCTAAACTATAACCTATCATAATATTAAGTTATAAATTTTATAAAAATGAATATATTAAAATAATGATGTGTCCTTAGTATGTATTATATAATATAAATATAACCTCAAAAAATGTGATGCTACATCCTTCCTCATAACTAAGCAGTGTCTTGATTTTTAAATTTTGAGAAAGGTGATGGTAGTTTCTATGAAAGAGGTTTTCATCCTCTTATGCAACACTCCTCTCACTCAGCTTGTTCATTTGGACTATAGATCATGATCCACATTTTAATATTTTGAAGCAGTCATATTTTGGTCTCAAATGTGCTCAGTGAGGTTTAATGGATGTGCTTCAACCTTATCTTTTCTTGAGATCCATTTTCTATTTTTGCCTAAGTTTTAGATTCCTTATATGGCTGCTACATGGCATCATGATATTCATTCAATATGAAGAAGTTATCTATTCACCTAGGTGTAGTGCCAACTCTCCACGTGGTGATATAGTACTCATCCAAGGTAGGCTTATTTTTTTAGATCTCGAAGGAATATCATTGGCTAGTGAAGTGATGGATGGGTCCCACCATATAGTCTCAATAGGAAAGAAGTAGAGCTCACCATGTGGCATCATGATGTTCCTTGGGAGCAAAGGTTTATCTTGTCAGAACTGTAGATAGTGCCATTGGTTGGTGATATTAGAAAGGGGATCCACCAAGTAGTTATAATAGAGAGGAGGAAAACCTTCCAAATGTCACCCCCACACTCATTTTAGCAAAAAAGATTTAAATTTTCCTAGGAGTAGTGCCAACTCACCATGTTATGGCCTCACATGCTACCAGCTATGTAAAGTAAAAAGAGGCTTTAGAAAAGATTGTTTGATCCTCATTTTACCATGCATCACCTCAACTCTCCCTAGGGGCAAATTTTTCTTGTTAGGATTTTGAGCAATGTCATTAGATGAGAGGAGTGGGCCTCCCTTTTCTATCAAGAATCCTAGAGGTAATTTTAGAGGAAAACACATGGCATTAAGGAACTTTTTCTAAACATTGTGGGAATCATAAGGCATTATAGTTGTACTGTATTTGGTATTTTGAAGACCAACTACACTCATGATCTAGAGTTCCTCTTTTAGTTACAATGACCTCATCATGGGTGTGAGTGTAACAATTTATAAGTATCATTTTTTCATGAGGCTATTGAACCTATATAATCTAAGTTCCTTTTTTTAAAGGGCCGGTAGATGAATAATTATTATTTTTATTATTATAGAGAAGCCATTTGTAATAGTATAGTTTTAGAATAGGATTAACAAGTAGTTTTGTTCTTCAATCTAAAACCTTAATCGGTTCCCCTTGTGGGAAAGTATTTTACTATATATTATGATATTGGCCTTTTGTATGGTGTTTTTCTACCCAACATGAAGAGGACGTGATGTTTTATGGCAAACTAAGTGAATATTTATTGTTTTTTGTTATTTTCATTTCTCTACTTCTATAGTATTGATTCTTGTTTATGTTATAGGCTTTAATTCATTAATGTGCTCCTTTAATAGTATTTATGTTAAAAGATTCAAGTTATTCTTTGCATGTATAGGTCAATACTTCAAAGATCTTGGCGTATCACCTTAGTTTATTTCAATTTTATTTTACATTTCCTTATTATTATTTTTCACACCCAATTAGTACAAAGAGATAGCTTCTAAAATCTTAAAGGTTAATTTATAGACCTAATTCAATCCCACATATATAAATATTCCCATAGGAAGTTTTTAGCCAAGAGTGAGAGTCTTAGGCATCAATCATTTTTTATTTTCTAACATGCCTAGTGGGACCCAAAATACTAGTATACCTACTTAGGAGCCTAAGTTTATGAACCAAAGGCCCATCATAAGGTAACAAAAAATGAACAATACAAATTTTATAACACCACCTCTAGGATTTCTAACTCTCCAAAGGACCATAAGAGCCAGTTCTACTCAACAACAATAAAGATGGATATCAAAGGACCATAGAGGAACTTCATAGTGTAGAATAGCGATAGCCCACTTATCCCTCTATTAACTATAGATACATGGAACCCCATATCTATTAATTCTTTAAAATCACTCCCTAAATTCTTAGGGGATGATTTTTAGAGCATATTAGAACATCTCAAAGATGTTGAAAATGTATGCACTATGCACTATGTCACAGAGCATAATGTATCCCTAAAACTACTAGCCACATATTTTAAAGGGAGAGATCTTGATTGGTACCATTCATTACCAACCAATTCCATAGCCAATTCAGATGACTTGGGTAATATATTCTTTGAGTGGTTCAATGAGAAGGTATACTGGTCATCTCTATAACAATGGATAACTATCAAAAAGGCCCCATAAAAGGCTATTATGTATTTTAATACTAGGTTCCATAAGACCTAGAAAAGGATCCTAATATTATATTGACCACCCAAAAGTATGGTCATTTTCTTATACCTCAAGGCCTTCAACTCAGATATTGTTTTCATGATTTAGTCACTTGTACGTCAAACACTATTGGATGCACACGAACTAGAAATAAGAAATCTGAACAACTTGATAGATAAAATAAATAGTCCTCCTTGATTATCTATGCCAATGTTCCCAGAAATATCAATTTCACCACTAGAAGAAGTATTGAGTACCTCATAGGTGCCACCTTTTATATACATATATCTACCCGCTGAGGGGATCATGTCTGCTCAACGCTCACTAGATGTAGATATGAACAACATGAATAGTATCTTGTGAAGCTTCTCTAATGAGATAATAAATCTCAAAAGGTATTAATTAATTCCTCTAAAAGTACCTTTCCAAAACTACCAATAAAGGAGAACACCATACTAGTATAACCAATACTAGGAGAGACAAAAGACAAACCACCAAGCATTGAATCATCAAATGCCAAACCATCAAGTGTGACCTATAAATCAAATGGTGGAAGTTCCTAATCCATTAAAAATAGTGTCACCAAATATAGTTAGGAAGCTAGTCACTAGAAAAAACAACATGGTAAATGATTCTAGCTGATGGTGTTTCTCATGCAATGATGCATATGTACCCTAAAATTACCCTAGAGGCAATCTATAGTAGAAAATTGGTGAATAACAATTACAGGGGAATGCATCAAATTTATCCTCCTATGATTATTGATCTCCAAAGGTTGATAATTTTTTATTAATGACACAAACACAAATGATTTCCCTGAAATATGAAGAATAAATAATCCTAAAACATGCACTTTTATCTTAGGTATAAGGAAAAGTTTCAGTCTATGTGATCAAAGTTCATGTATATAGAGCTCTACAAGTCTAATTTTATGATTACATGAATCCAAGAAGAGATGGAAAAAGAGCATAGAGGTTGTTTTGGGGCCCTAAGTGACTTTAAAAAAGAGTCTAGTACCCAAAACTCCACTTTTAATGTATCAAAAGTGGATCAAAATAATACAAAACAAGTTAAAATATCTTGAGGTCCTACCTTCAGGGTCATATAATGGGTGGATAGCTAGAGAAATTTATAGCCAATGTTTCTCTCTAGTATGTCTTATCTATCCCCAAGTAGAAATTTCCACTAAAAAAACCCTTGGAAGAATTGGAGAAACCCACATGAGGAAAATTGGCTATGGAATCGACACAGATGAAGGGAAAGGAAGTTATCATGAGTGCATAACACTAGGTACCATATACATTCATCAACTCTAAAGAAGAGGTAATCAATTCAAAACCTACCCCATTATATTTTACACTTATTTTTTGGAAGAAGCTATTACAAAAATCCATGATTGATTCTGGTATGAGCACAATAGTGATGTTTAAGTAGATCATAAGTGCACTATAATTGAAGTATGAACCCTTAAATAAAGGGGTAATATAATGAGATGGAAAGAAGGTCGAAACCATAGGCATCGTCAAGGCTCTTCCACTCATATTTTATTCTTATCTATCATTACTATGTCATAATATGTTCTAGTGATAAACATCATGCCCATCTTAAAGTTATGTCTATCAAGATATTCCACTGCAAAGATAGGTGGATATCTATCATTAGATTAGTCTCATTTAATCTTAAGGATAAAATATGACTCTAAGCTAAAAATATTATCTGATCCACTACATCAATATCACATAGTAGATGAGGCTATGATAAATTTCAAAGCAATGCACACTTCTTTCTCTAACACAAAGATATATCACATAGAGATACTTGAAGAAGAAAAAGTGGTGAAAACTAGAAGCTCAAAGGAAGAGTCCCTTGTCAATGAATTAATCAAAAGTTATTCATTCATGAAATTTGATGCCACTAGCCTCAGAACCTATGTAATCTATGATGAATACCAGGCCATCACTGAGGTCATGAGAAAGAAAGATTAAATTAGTGAAGGGCTTGAAGATGAGTCTAACTTTTGGACATTGAATTTTCATGATGTGAAATGCAAGACCAGATCTAGAAAAGGCATCTAATTGGTGTCTCTATCTAGAAAATGTATCTTTCAAGCCTTCTAATTTTAATTTGCCTACTCAAACAATGAATCCAAATATGAAACACTAGTCCATAGCCTTAGCCTTATTGAGTGGATGGGCATAAAGTATATTAAAGTATTTGATGATTCTGAATTAGTGATAAGATAGGTGAGAGGCGTCACATCTGTAAATAATGTGTGCATGAGTTCCTACCACTATAAGATATGGTATTTAATCTAAACATTTAGATCTTTGAATAATAAAATCACCCATTGGGCCATGAATGTAGAGGTACACAAAATGGAAATAATTAGCTCCCAATTTGACCTAATGATAGACTTGTTAACCAATAAGCAAGTAGTATGGGTTATCATCACACTTTCCTTTCCCAATAATGACCAAAACTAATAGGTATTCAAAATAAATGCATAAATCCCTATGTTCCTACAATAATCATGTGAATTCATGAAGCAATTGAAACTGAACATTAAAGAGGCCTATGGAGATCAGATTATGTAGTTGAAGGGGATCATTACACTATAAAAATATATCTGACTCTGATGATTTGAATAATGACAAATGGAATTTTATCATAGATAAAGGTGACTACTCTAAACTTGATATCAGAGATGGAAGAAAATTGAAGGTTGTGAAGGAAGTTCCCCCAAAGGATAAGGAGCGATTGATTTCTTTATATGAAAAATATGATGGGGTCATTGCATATACCTATGGTGATTTCAAAGGATATGACCACAAATTAATTCAACACATCATAGACCTAGTGAAAGGAGCCAAACCCATCTAAAAAAGTAAAGGCTAATAAAACCAAAAATTAAATCTCTCATGGCTCAAGAACTAAGGATATTGATCGATTCAAGAATAATATACCCAATCAAGCATTCAATTAGAGTATCCAATCTAGTTATAGTATGAAATAAGAGTGGAAATATATGGTTGTGCATAGACTTCTAGGATTCGAATAAAACATCCTTAAAGGATCATTACCCCCTCCACTCTATCGAGTAAATCCTCTAGATAGTAGTGATTATAGAAATGTTTTCTCTACTGGATGGATTCTTTGGATATAATTAGGTATGTGTAAGTGAAGAATATCAACATAAAACCACTTTCACCACAAATTGGGGAACCTTCACGTATGTGAAGATGTCTTTTGACCTCTCTAATGTTGGGGATACTTTCTAATGAGCTATTGATGTAGCTTTTAAGGGCCTATTCAACATTATCATCCTAATTTACCTATATCAAATCATCATTTTCTCCAAAAGGAAGGAAGACCACTTTGATCATTTGGAGAAGGTTTTATAAAAGTTCCAAGAATTTAGGGTCTCTTTTAACCCCAAGAAATGTGTTTTTAGAGTCCCACAAGGTAAGATGCCTAGATAAATGGTATGAAAATAAAGGATCACCATTGATATAAAAGGATCAAAGGCCATTAGATACCTAGATTTTCTAGTGAACAAGAAAGGATTTCAATCTTTCTTAAGAAAGATCAAATTTACTAGTAGGTTCATATCTGACTTCACAAGATTGGTGAGACCAATTATGTTGATGATAAAAAGGGACTAGGCATTTAAATGGACCCCTAAAAGAAGAGAATCATTTGATAAAATCAAATATGTGATAATCACTACTTTTATTTTGGTTAACCCTAACTTATCTAAATATTTCATCATGTATGTCTATGGGAGTGAGCATAACCTGGTGATTGTGTTAACTCAAAAGGAAGAAGGGGGAAGTGAACACCTAATAATATTATACTCCATAAACCTATGTGGATATGATATAAAGTAAAAACTTGTAGAAAAATAGGCTTTCACTATCATCAAGGGCCTCAATAAGTCTAGACACCTTGTATCAAGAAGCAAAATAGTGGTGTAAGTGATGTACTCTAGTGTCCATGAATACATAATGGAAGGGGAGATTATGAAAAATCAAGATAATTAGATCACAAAGATCATTGAATATGATATCATAGTTAGGATGATCAAATGTATTAGAGGAATAGGAATATGTTAATAGATAGCTCATTATGTAGATGCCCTAATGGAAGGATAGGACACATCAAAAAGGGTCTTATTGAATCAATTTAAAACTATCAATTCCTAGGTTGTTGATAGGACCTAATAAATGAAAATGAATTAATATTCTAATGGTATCCATACACATAAAATTTGTTTTCTATACACTACAAGGGGATAGTTACACACTAGTCCAAGGGGGCCTATTCAAAAAAAACTTTGATGGACAACTGCTCTGATGCATCGAAGCACACCAAGCTAATAAATCCTATAGGATATGAATTTAAACCCTATAGGTGTCCATTTATAAATAAAAAACACCATGACAAAGATCATATAGGTGGGGTATTACTATCCAACCATGTTTAAGTATTGTTATCAACTAGTCAAGAAATGTCAGAAATGTTAGTTCTGTATAGGGAAGAGAAAGAATTCAACAATCCTATTGAACCCAATTATGATCAATGAACCCTTTTCATAGTGGGGATTATACTTCATAGAAATTATCAATACCATTTCTATCACTAGTCAGAAAAGGATACCAGTGGCCACTAATTACTTCACTAGGTGGACTAAAGTAGTCCCACTCAGGGAGGTAACTAAAAATGAGATCCTTAGCTTCTTGGAGGAACTTATAGCAAGGTTCAGCCTACCTAGGATGATCATCTCCAAAAATTCAAATAAATCAATATAATCCAATATTTATTAATTAATTATTTGAAATGGTATTTTCTTGAATACTTTATCTAATTACTACCTATAATAGAGTGAGTTGGCTAAGTCAACAAACAAGAACCTTATAAGACTGATAAAAAAGATGGGTGTTGATAGGTAAAGGAAGTGGTATATGCATGTGAAAATAAATATATGATTAGATTTAATCACTCCCAAATAAATCTTAAAGACATATTTGTATGAACTCATATATAGGAAAGATGTGGTCATGCTTATTTCTTCAAAAATCACCACCCTATGACTTTTGAAAGCTATTGAGATTGTGAAAAATGGAAAAATGGAGGTTAGTATGGTAGAATTATTCAACCTCTAATAAAAAAGGAATAAAGTGAGTGATTTTAGGATCACTAGATAGTAATTGCTTAAGTGGTGGTTTGACAAAAAGTCATTAGACCCAATATTTAAGCTTGGGGATTTGGTTCTTAAGTATGATCAAAGTGCCATCAAACTAGGTCAAAATGCAAAGTTTAATTCTCTATGGAGGGGGCCATTTTGAATCATTAATGATAGGAAAGGTAATGATTTTGAGTTGGAGGATGAAGAACGTAATTGATTATGGATTCTAGTTAATGAAATTGACTTGAAACACTTCAACTAGTTCACTAACCTTCCCCTTGTACATAGTTAGTTTCCCTTTTGCATGTGTGTTTCCCTTCCTCAATATTTTTTCAATTTATTTAATTATTTTCCCTTTCCATAATTATTTCCTTTTTAATAAGTTATATTGGCATAATTATCTCATCTCACTACCATGTGTCCTCACCCTAACTCGCTTAGTTTTAAAACATTCTCTAAAAGACCGTTATCTACCTACCTCTCATAACATTAATGTTAGATACTTAATATTGCATTATTATCCATAAGGATCACTAAAAATATCTTGTGAGTTTCCCCTTAAGCATGAATGCCACCCTTAACATTTATGGAGTTCCTAAATTCAAAATGTTCCATGATGATCACATTTAGGAGCACTGGCATATAAATACCCCTCTCCTCATCTAGAAAAACACTTAGATGTATTGAGAATTTAAAAGGAATTAAGTAATTGAGTAGAGCATAAGGAGAAAAGAGATTTTAGCTAAGAATTATGAGATTTTGTGAAGGGAATTTGATATCTAGTGACTTTATTATAATATATATTGATTTTGAGAAGAATTCATTGAATGGAGACTTATACATCATTAGATGGGAGCAAGAGACATCCTATAAAAAATGAAACCCATAGGTTATGTAGCCATGGATACATTCCCCAATAGTACGTAGTAATAAAATCATATGCTTATAGCCCCACTCAACCAAAGACACAGGTTTTGAATGTCAAAAGTATATCTAAAGGGCATTATAAAGACCACATGTTGGTCATGGATTATGTAAATGAAATATATGACCCCAAACTAGCTAATAACCCTAAGATTTTGAGAGAGGTACCCATACCCAAATGATCAAGAAGGTCTAGAGGAATGATTATTAGTCATTTGGATACAAAAGCTAGAACTCGATACTATCATAATACATGGTGACTCTTTTTTATATGTGCTCAAATATTATTTCCCTCTACACATAGAGGTATGATTCCAACACTATCATCATTATGGGTATCACCCATTTGAAAGTAGATATCAATGCAGATGCCATAAGATAAATACTCTAACTCCCAAGTGACCCCAAGGACAACATTTGAAATATGGAGATCCTATAGAATATTTGGGATACCTAGGTCCATAAGATAAACTTCCTCAATTTTATCCTCAAGATAAGCTACATAGAAGCACCTCCTATGTCCATGCCCCTTACAAGCTTCCCAATACATGACGTAAAATATGCCCTGTCTATGTTGGCTTTCACCTTTGGGATGAACATAGATGCTAACATTACAAATTTTCAATTAGATGAATTATTCCTCTGGAATATAGTGAGAAAGGAGGAGGTGTATAAGATGGATTTCGTAGATGCCATCACTACCACTATGTAGAATGAACTAGCAAACATTTCAATGTTGAATACTTTTTTTATTTTTCCTTGCTCCTTCACCCAATCTTACTTCAACACTCCAAATTATTCTCTACATACCTCACCCTAAAATAATTTGATACAAAAACTATCCCTAACATGGTGACCCATGTCATAGTGTGGACACATGTCCTATCAATAACAAAATACTACTATGATTTCTTAGAAAATCATTTATCCCCAGTCCTCATTGACCTTAATCAAGAGGCCACTACATTCAAGATGATGAGCTTATAATAGTTACGGCTCACTGGTTGTAGGATTTTAGCTAATTAGTTATTTAGATCCCATTTTACCTTTATCCAAGTCCATAAATTCAAGGAGGAGCCATATTGGGTCCTTTCTTTGCTGACATATAGAACCCTTGTCCTAGAGTTGGCTCACCAACATGATGTGGTGGATGTAGTATATGGTACAGGGAAGAATAAGGACCTCTATGATACTCATTTTTCAATAAGTGGTATCATGATGGTGAAGAGGTCATAAGAGTGTCTAATTACACTCAGTCTTCTAGAGCTTGGCCTTGACAAATTGATCGTAAGTGTAATTATGATCCAATTGGCCTCATAACAAACTTGAATACCACTACCCCATTAAATCATGGACCCCAACCATATCTCAAGGATTGAAGGTAACCAATGGATGATGATATGAAATATTATGTGGATCTATCCAAGATATCTTCAAATACCCATAAACTATGGGAGTCTTTTTACCAAGTAGTCTAGAAGTTTGACCACTCAAAGAAGCTGACAAAGAGATTGAGACCATAGTTCATCCGAAGGGACTAAATATAGGAGAAAATAGATGCCTACTAAAAATATAGGTAGTAAATCAATAATAAAGAACTAAATTTAAAGGATGTGGACATGGATGAGACATTGGAGAGCCTTTAGGATGAACACTATGAGGTGGAGTCTCTGGTAGGAGAGTTATTTATCAAAGAAGAAGAAGAATAGGATGACACTCTTAGAGAAGAAGAGGATGATACCACTCTAAACAAGGAAGAAGAGGTCTCTATGGTTCAAATGCCTTCAACCTAGATACCTCCTCTATATCCACATCTGACTACCCCATAACCCTAATAGGTTAGTTTAGGGCATCTTATAGTGGGATCATCTCAACCTAGACAACCTGAGGCACAAACCTCCACCCTGTTATCACAACCCCAATAAAAGAAGGCATGATTCTCTTATACCCTTCTTTCCACCTCTACCTAGTTCTTCACCCCCTCATTACCCTTCAAAGCTTCCATTAAACTTGTGCCACTCTCAACTACCTAATAAGTCACCTCCCTCACACTGTTCTTAACTCCTCCACCTTCATCATCCACATTATTATATATTATGGAATAATAATCTTACACTCCAACCTCATAGCCTCCCACCTTTCTATCCTTCCACCCTAACCCTTCACCTAATTACCTCTAAGGTAACAACATCTGCTACATTATAGAATCAAGTGATCATTCTTTTTAGGTCATTTTAAGGATTCCCCTTCATAAGGAAAAATATCTAATTACAAGAGAAATTTCCTCAACATATTTAGACTACTAGAAAACCTTGACTAGCCTAAGTGAAGAAGAAAAGAGGGAAATAGGCCAAGGCCCTGGTGATGTCTCACATATGATCATTCTTTTACCTGGTGTAGCAATATCTCATGATTTCATGTATGACACCCAAACTAGTCAAGTCCCAAGATTAGATATAGTTGGGGGACTACACCATATAGTTTGTTAGCCTCAATATTAACTAGTATAGACCCACTGATAGGGATGAGTTAATGGAAGAAACAAAAAATTCCATCACCATGGACTACATCAAGGTAGGCCATTAGTTAGAGAAGACAAATCTAGAACTCAAAAGGGTGAAATATAATGTTGACCACCTAGATACAAAGGCCAAGGCAAAATACACAAAGCTCAACAAAATGAGGTCTAACCTTCAGGGCTAGATCACCATCAAGAGCTTCCAAGTAGAAGCCAACCAAAGCACCCAACTATGAACCTAGGTTGTAAAATTAAAGGCTAATATAGATGGCTTAAAGAAGGAAAAGGGGACCAAAAAAGCTAAGCTACAAGAGGAGTTAGAGATTGCATAGACCCATCAGAGTCTCTTGGACTCTAACAAAGCACATTAGTATTTACATTATTAGATGTAGTATAATTCCTCAACTAAGGACCAAGAGATCCTAAAACTAAAAAATGACCTCATTGCCTACTCCCAAAACACATAGATCCTCCCAATGGTCCAAAAAATATATATTTCTTATTGGGAGAGGATAAATAATGTGGCCACAAACCTAAAGTTGATGCCCATTTTCATCATAGACTCATAGTGGTTGAGCTTCTAGATAAGTGAATCTATAGAATATGTCTTGGCCTTCATATCCCTTATGGTTTAGGACTCACAGTTATCTGTTTAGAATCTTTATAAGGAAACATATAAGATAATACAAGTAGTAAGGATGGTAGACTAAAGGTAGGTGATCGTGAAGGTCAACAAGTTCCTAACCTACAACGAGGTAGAAATAAAGTGTAAGACATTTTTAGGTGCCTTAGAAAAGGTAGTCTGGGATATGAAGGGGCATCTCGAGTAATTAGTCTAGTCAGGACTCCTCTCTCCATCCCTTGTAGACCACACCATGTTATTGAAGGCCAAAATATAATTTTTTTAGTAAAGAATCAAAATGACCAGATTGTGTTCATAGATCTTAGTCAATCACCAAATGTCTCTAAGGTGGAGACCATATTGTAGCCTCTCACCCAGTTGGAATTCTAGATATTACCACTAGTATATGGCCTAAATAACATTTTCTTTAAGGAGATCATTGACCTAGATAGAAATTTTGAGTTTGTGAATAAGAATACTCAACTGAAAGAAGAATAATGCGCACCTTTGAAGGTTACTCTTCAAAAGTTATAAGTATTTTGGGTTTCCTTATTTTTTTGTAATTTTGTTTAAACCAATCTATGGAACTAGAAATTTTAGATTCTCCACTCACAAGTGGGTACCCCTATGAGTCACCAAGAACTATGGATCATGATCCACATTATTATATTTTAGAGTGGTCACATTTTGGTCTTAGACATGCTCAGTGAGGTTCAATAGTTGTGCTTCAACCTTCTCTTTTTTCTTGGGATCCCTTTTGTATTTTTATGTAAGTCTCAGCTTCATTTTATGGCTGCTATATGGCATCTTGATGCTCATTCAACATGAAGAAGATATCATTTCAATGAAGAGTAGTTCTAAATCTCCACGTGGTGACCCAACACTCATCCAAGTCATGCTTATTTTTGACAGAACTCAAATGAGTGCCATTGGTTAGTGGAGTGATGGGTAGGGCCCACCATATAGTTTTAATAGAACTAGAGCTTGCCATGTGGAATCATGATGTTCTTTAGGATTAAAGGTTTATCTTGTCATAACTCTAGACAAGACATTGGTTGGTGAGGTTAGAAAGGGGACCCACCAATCATTTATAATAGAGAGGAGGTAAACCTTTCATGTGGCACCCCTCCACTCATTTTAGTAAAGAAGTTTTTAGTTTTCCCAGGAAAAATGCCATCTCACCACATGGTGGGATCACATGTTGTCAATAAACTAAAGTAAAATGAGGATTTAGAGAGGGGTGCTTGATCCTCTTTTTTTCACGTGTCACCTCAGCACTCCCTAGGGGAAATGTTTTCCTGTTAAGACTTTGAGAAACACCATTGGATGAGAGGAGTGGGCCCCCCTTTTCTATCAAGCATCCTAAAGATAGTTTTAGAGGCAAACACATGGCATCATGACACTTATTATAAGTATTATGGGTATCCTAAGTCATTGTAATTAAACCATATCTAATATTTTAAATAGAAGCACACTCATGAGGTGAAGTTCTTCTTTCAATTGAAATGGCCTCATCATGGGCATGAGTGTTGGGTTTTCTAGGTGTCATTTCCTCACAAAGCCACTGTGCCTATATAATCTAATATTTTTTATTTTGTAAAGGATTGGTAGATGAATAATTGTTTTTACTATTATTAGAGAGTATCCACTTGTAAAAGTCTAATTTTACAATAGGATTATCAAGTAGTTTTGTTTTTCATTCTAAGACCTTAGCAGGTGCCCCTCGTAGGAAAGTATTGTATTGTATACTATGCTATTGGCCTTTTGTATGGTGTTTTTATACCCAACATGAAGAGGATGTGATGTTCTATGTCAAATTGACTGAATATTTATTATTGTTTTTTTCCATTTCCATGCTTCTATAGTATTAATTCTTACTTACGTTATAGGCTTTAATTCATGTATATGATCCTTTAATAGTCTATGATCTTCAAATATTCATGTTATTTTATACAAGTATAGGTCAACACTTCATAGATATTGGTGTATCTCCTTATTTAGTTTATTTCATTTTTATTTTGGATTTATTTATTATCCATTTTCACCCCTAATTAGTATGAAGAGTGAACTTCTAAAATCCTAGAGGTCGCTTTATGGATCATGATTAAGTCCCACATCCATAAAACTTCTCATAGTATCCTGTCAGCAAGAGAGAGAGATTTTTTGGCATCAACATGGACTAATATCTAATACATATCCTTATTTCAATTCTTCATATTTCCATTTTCTAGAATCATTACTAATTTTTTGTGAATAGTTTCCCTATCCTTAACCTATAAGTCTGTCCTATTTAAAACATGTGTAGAATAATAAGCATACTTCCTACGTAAAGATATACAATATTGATTGGGTATATTAAATAAAGGGTGGGAAGAAAATTTTATAAAAATTGAATGATATTTTTCTAAATGTGAAATGGTCCCAAAAACCATGGATCTAGTTTAGATTCATTCCCAAACTTTATGAATCTATTTTGAGTATATACTCACAGTAATAGCTTGTCTGCCATATAAAACTCTATAGGATATATATTATATTATTTATATCCTTTCTACCTATTTATATGTTACAATCCTATATTTTCATATTCTATAATTATAATATTAACATTATGATTGGTAAACTAGTTATTATTTGTTATTAAGTTGGATTTCATGTGGTACTAGTTGCATTAGTGCTAGGCTACATAGTTAATTATATGATTAATTATTTTATAGACTTGTTACTATTGATGATGATTTTATAAATATGTATTGATTATCGATTATTGACATAATGTGATTGATTCCCTTTTTAATAGTTTCAAGTTTTGTCTATGAGCTAGGCAAATGTTATAGGTTGTACTCCTGGAACCGATTCAATTCTGAGCATGTCAGCATGTTTGATAGGTATACTTATTATTTTGTTGATCCTTTGGATAACTTGATTAGTTTTTATGTTTGTCAGATGTGGCCCTTATGTTATGGTTACTACTATACTTTTTTTATTTCATTATAAGTCATTATTTATGGTTACTTTTTATTATAATCTATTACATGTTTTATTGACTATAGCCTTATCTCATACACATAGCTCCATTCCATTATATTATGAAGGTATTCAAATCTTTCTTCATCCCCCCATTGATCTTAGTAATATATGTAATTTTTTACCTAAACCTACCTAGACCTAACACACCCCCGTAGGGAAGCCTTGTCACCCTACTTTCATGTTTTACCTCATTTGAGCTAACACTATATATTAGGGTGGTGTCATGGTGTTTAAATGACTAGTTATGTCATGGCGTGACCTTGGAATTTAGAATTAGTTTAATCTCATTGATATTTTTAAATATAATGTTATCAACTAAGGGTCAATAATGTATGGGAAATACTTTAAACCTATTTAATGAAGTAGGTGGCATATTGGGAAAGGGTTTTAGTATTGATTAGAGTGGTTTGTTTTTAGTCCTTTTCTTAATTATTAATCTCCTTTTCTATTTATCATAAATTCATTAATTGATGAACCTTTCACACTGACCATTAATGGCAAGGTTGGTGGTGGTTTTCATTGGGATCTAGAGGTGTTTCTTTCTCCTCCAAAAATTAAATGTGAATTGAATTAGGTATGCAGGGAGTGGATGGAAGGAATGGGAATTTTGGATAGTGGGTTGAAGAGTTAGGAAGATGGAAAGATTGAAGAGGAAATAGTGAAAAGCTTGACTAGATCAATCGCAGGCATGACTATTTTGGAAAGACGTTGTGGTACTTGCAAAAGCAATATAGCTTCTTATCTTTATGATATTTTGGAGTATTATACATTTTAAATTAAGTCATTCAGTTTTTTGGGTTGATTTTTTTAACTATGTTAAAATTGAAACAAATATTTAGACGCTACTTATGTAGATAGAAGTCTTCAGACTTTTAGGTGCATACATAGACCCCATATAATGATATATAAATATATATTTTATTGCATATAAACTTAAAATGAATATATATATATATATATATATATATATTGTATATATTTATTTTTTGAATCCTTGGCTTGATTTTATTTCAATTTACATGTAGTCATTTTTTTCATTATTCATGTACATTGCTTGAAAATTGTTTTTCAAGTTGACTATGATTTACAAAAGGTAACTTGTGTGTGTGTGTGTGTGTGTGTGTGTGTGTGTGTGTGTGTGTGTGTGTGTGTGTGTGTGTGTGTGTGTGTGTGTGTGTGTGTGTGTGTGTGTGTGTGTGTGTGTGTGTGTGTGCCTGTGCATGTGCATGCGCATCTGTGAACTGATGGTGTTTTCATGCATATGATTTGGAACACATTTTTGTGTATTGACTATAGGTTATTGTGTTTTATATGTATAAAGACTATGCATTACAAAGGTTGTTGAGTTATATTTTTATATTATATGGAAACTATGTTTTATGCCATAATGATTACATGTTTCCCTTTTTGTGACTAAGTTGTTTAAAAAGGGTAACCATGTGTTTTAAGTGAGGTTACATTTTATATATGGAATTAAATGCATTACTAACAATAATAAATGGATTTGTATTTCATTATTATCTAGTTTTTTTAATGACTGGATCTTGTTCATATAATGACTGTGTCAAGTTATAATGTCTATGTTTGTTCTTAAATTATCTAAGTCCAATAACAATGATACCAACATTATTTTAATTAATAGTGTGTTCTTTTATGACAAAGTCATGGTTATTTATTCTTGATCTTCATTGTGGTTGATATCTTTGTCTAGGTAAATCCATTATGCATTTCTAACTCAAGTTTTTACCAAAGTCTGAATGCATTTTAATTGGACTATGTTATTTTAAAGCTTAATGACATAACTAGTTGTTATTATCTTGGTATTTGGTTATATCATTGTGTTCTCATTTTATTGGGTTATGTTATTAACAAATTGGAATTTTGGTCATTATGGTTGCATTTTGTGTTATATTGATCTTTGATATTCGACTATGTATGATTGCATGAAAGTTTTAAATGTGTAAATTTGATGTATCATTTGGATAAAACTATAAACCATTGATCTCTATTTTTTTTATAAAATTTGTTAATTTGAAATAGATTGTGGTATTCTCATTCAACTTTGTTGGTTATGTCATGGGTCAACTATGTTATCATCTTCTTTAGAGTACATAGATATGTTTTTATATATGTATATGTGTATATTTATATACACAACTGCATTTGTGTGTGTGTGTGTGTGTGTGTGTGTGTGTGTGTGTGTGTGTGTGTGTGTGTGTGTGTACCAATTAACTTCTATACATATTTATGTGATTGTGTTGTCTATGTCATGGCTAAGCTATTTGAATGAACTTTATTTTATTCATCATAGTCTTACATCTCAACTCTGGTCATTTTTTTAATCGGTTCATTATTTTTATTAGATCTTGACTATTTTGGTTATGCTTATTATGAACTAAGTTTTTTGGTGATTATTTTATAATCATGTTATTCAATTTTATGGTTATATCATTTCATACAGACTATGTTAAACTTTGCATCGGGCTACAAGATTATACCTTTGATAATATAAAAGGATACCTACAAGTTATAATATTATAATGGTATGATTATATTATCAATGTCTTGACTAATACTTGACTTAGTCATTCAGTTTTGTTTGGTTATATTTGAACCAGTTACATTTGGAGGTATGAATAATTATTTCTTCTATGTTTTGATTAATAATTATGACTGATCTTTATTCTATTATGCCATTATTTAATTAAGGTTTATTTTTTTTGGTTTGGATTACTTTTTAGAATATATGGATTTTCGTTCTTGGACTAGACCTAAATATTTAAAAGTATATATTATGGGTCTAAATGGTTAAGGTTGATCATGATAATGGATGGGGTTCCAAGTAGGATAATTTTGAATGATATATAGTGGATTAGAATTAATCCATTCTATATGATTTGGTAGCCTAGGTTAACCATCCCCACTCCTAATTTATACTTCGACAAATTATTTATTCCCATCTCACCTTGAATGATATGATTGTATTTTTTTATTATTTAATGTCTTTTTTATGAGATCTATTTGATCAAAATCCATCTCATGTTCTTGATTACAACAACCACCATCCTGTTTATGTTCAACTTCATGCTCTGAGGAATTCATACACACATATGGAAGATAATAACAAAATTTAATTGATAATTTAATTAAATATTAATATGTATCGGTAGCCTCGCCTATAGTTATTAAATTTGACATTAATTGATAAATTGATCTTGATGGTTACTAACAGATGTTATGAATGCATGGATAATAAAAATTGAATATTGAATAAGGTAAATTTATTGATGGTCTAAGAGGCTATTCCAAAGGTACATTGTATTATTTAATTGATCCTACATTGATTTGATATTCTTTTTTATCATAACAAGTTGGAATTGATTGAGTATGCCATAAATCAATTTAACTTATTCAATATTCAATTTTTTTTATCCATTCATTCATAACATCAGTTACTAGCCATCAAGATCAATATATCAGTTAATTTCAATGTTAACAACTATAGGCAATGGTACCTATACATATTAATATTTAATCAAATCATCAATTAAATTTTTTTACTGTCTTCCATATGTGTGTGTGTGTGTGTGTGTGTGTGTGTGTGTGTGTGTGTGTGTGTGTGTGTGTGTGTGTGTGTGTGTGTGTGTGTGTGTGTGTGTGTGTGTGTGTGTTTGTGTGTGTGTGTGTGTGTGTTTGTGTGTGTTTTAAAATATTCATAATCGTATTAATTTTAGATGTTTTACATTAGTTCCATAATTCTACAATTTGTTTAATTTAGAATGGATAGATTATATGGGAATTCATATAGAAGTTTCATAATTAAATTACTTTATCTGAATTAGTATTTGGTCTAGCTTATTTATCTTTGGATGTAAACACATAGATGCATATGGGCCTCTTGATCCTTTCAATAATACATAAAATTAGATAGCTAGACTGTGAGAAAAATAAACCAAATACTCCCTTATATCATGTGTTTTTGACATACCTGGTTATGTGCAAGGTATGTATTCCACTTATGAATATAAGCTATTAATTCTTAACTTATGTATGTTAAATTATGAAATCATAGATTAATAAGTTAATGCTTGAATTATTTAAGGAAGAAGATAATAGTTAGTTAATTATTATGATTTAAGAACAAACATGTATAATGTTTTACTTAGACTATTTACATGGTTAAGTAAATGAGTTCAAAGGAAACCTTAATGAAATCATAGATGATAGATAAGTTATTATATAACTTTATTCCATTCAATGGGAAATAATTTTTTTACATTTGTTGTTTCCTTTCATATCAAGCTACATGCATTTTACTTTCTTTTTTGATAGCTACACTTGCTTACCATATTACCTTGATTGCCGAACTATGAAATTTGTAAGAGTTACTTAAGTAGAAAATTTTATTTGGGTTCCACTCATCTTGAAACTTAGATTAACTTCATTGATTGATGATGCTGAATTTCATGTATGAACATTGCTATTGAACACATGCTCATTGGATTATTAATGAATTGCTAATATAATTATATTTTTATGCATTACTTACAAAGATTATGAAATGTTGTATAATTATTTCTTAAGTGCTTACCTGATTGAATTTAACTATTTCCAAAATTTACTTTTTCTGGAATATATACACACACACACACACACACACACACACACACACACACACACACACACACACACACACACACACATATAACTGAGACATATTAAAATCTTCAATATTGCATTGGTTATGCCAATTCAAATAGTTGTATGTTTCATTACTAGACTATAAATTACAATGTTGAATTATAACTACATCATGGATTATTATGAACACCCATGTTTGGTAATAAATGGTTTATGAATCATATGAATATTATCATGACCTTAAAGGCTATAAAGAATTATGACTTGACTAGTAGCATTAGATAAGTTTGTACTTAATCTATTCTCGCTTATGCTTTAGTATAAATTTTTTCATGAATGAATTGAAATATAGAAGTGTTAAATTATTTTTTATTACTAATTTTGATTCTTGTTTATATTATGTAACTTTTATGAAATATATAAACCTATGATTAACATGAATGATAACTTAGGGAAAAAAGTGATCCTTCTCAGTTAACCCAATCCTTAAACTTATCCATCCTCAAGCAGGATCGAAACTCACTAAAGAGAGTAAGGCATTTACCTAGTGTTAAGGACCTAGAAATGGTCCTATGTGGAAGTCTGAGTACCACTTATGGTGCTTAATACTTATTAGTGTGGGTGTATATTTATATATCTTGAACCTTTACTCCTTCTAATACAATAACATGCTTCCCCATATCACCTTTTGTATGTGTTTATCTCTAGCTAATTACCTCAGTTCACTTCCTTTTACTCTAGTTGCTTATACATGAAGTACACTAATTATTTTTTGTTATGTTATCAAGACATAGTAAGTGGGCTTAAAATGTGTCTAAAATGTACTCTGATATACAATTCCAAAATTGTTGTGGGGGTTGTTTCATCTAGTATCAAAGTAGCTTTCTACTCTAGATAACTCTAGGAATGAATATTTTCCTTGAAATAATTATGATCTTCTAAGATATCACCTGTGATTTATCAATATGGTTAGAATGTTATCAAGCAGAGGCAACATCTACGGGAATCTTTTGAATGTCAACCTAGCTAGGGGTAGAGGTTGAGGATGTGGAAGGGGACATCAAGGCTACATTCCCATTTGTAACCTAGAATAACTACCTATAAATAATGTTGATATAAATACTAAGGTACCTAATGTTGAATTAGTTGGTGGGAATCTAGCTATTAAGCATGAGGAATTCTCAATGGAATTTTCATATCCTTTAACATCATGCATGGAAATGTTTACAACAAAGAACAAATATTGAACAATCTTGAAGGGGTATCAAAAGAGGAAGTAACTAGTTTGGAAATGGGACAAGTTGAAGAACCTATAATTCAAGGACTTACTTTGACCAATGTTGACCCAATCATCAAGGATATAAAGAAGCTTCCACCGCCTACCTTTTTGGGAAAATAATTAGGTGATGAAATCAATACATGGTTAGTATACTTTTAAAAGCACTTTAATTTTCATAATATGCCTTCTAATGTGAAAACCAAAGTGGTAAATTATCACCTAGTGGGACCTGTAACATATGGTGGAACCACTTTTGTGATATTGAAGGATAGAAACCTTTGAACATATCCTAGTCTATTTTAGAGGCTTGGTTTAAAAAGAGGTACCTAAATGCAAACTATAAGGAGAAAAAATAATCAATTTTTAGCTTTTAAAGAAAGATAACATGTATGTTGATGAGTATGAGAACAAGTTTATAAACTTGCTACATCATGTGAGCTATATGCATGACAAAGAAACTAAGATTACTAAGTTCAAGCTTGGGCTCAAGGAGATTCTGATGCATGATGTGAACATGAAAAATACAAAAAAAATGGTTGTAGAAATTTAATTAGCCTATAGGGCTGAGAAAAAAGAAAAGTTACATCAAAAGGCAAGACAAGAATTCAAGACAACTAGGCAATAGTCTAAAGAAAATAATATTTCCCCCAAAAACAAGAACTTCAAATAATTTGATCATAACTAAATTTTTTTTGAAGGTAATAAAAATTTCAGCAAGTTTTCCAATAAAAACAAAAATTTTAAGCCCCATGGATATTCCAAATCTAGTTTGTATAAGAAGGCATAACATCAAAACAATCAACATGGACTACCACATGTGCTCACACTATTCTAGTGGCATATCTTAGACCAATTATTTGGTGGTAATATGGTTACAATAACTAAAAAAAGGACTATCCTGACCTAAAATTATGCTAAACAATTAACCATAGAATATATGTTATCAATAATCATAATATTGACTTGTAGGCTAGTCCAATTGAGACCCAAAATATATTTAATAATTTTTTATTGACTATCTTGATTGATTTTGGTGTAACAAACTACTTTATTTCTCCTTTTGTTGTTAGGCAATTTAATATTAAACTCATATTGATAAGAGAAGGTTGGGAAGTTAAATTAGGTACCAATAAGAAAGTGGCTATTCTTGAGTGTTTAGAATGAGAAAAAATAGATCTTGGTGTTTTAAAGACCAAGGTGAATCTTTTTCTCATGCCTTTAAGGTCTTATTATCTCATTCTTATGATGGATTAGCTACATGGACATTAAACCACAATTTATTGTGTGAGAAAAAGAGTGTAAGTCACTAATGACCTTGGCCAATTATAAAATTACAAGCCATGTAAGGGTCCATGATATGTAAAGCACTTTTAGCCATTCAAATGAAAATCATTATTAGGAAGGGTTGTAAACTTTATGGAGTGAAATTGCAATAAATATCCCATTAAAAAGATCTATAAAATGTAGATTATCCTATTCTAAAGGAGTTTATGGATGTTTTTCCTAAAAACATGCTGAGGTTACCACCCAAATGAGGATTTGACTTCTCTATTGACATCATACCCAGATCTACCCCTACTTTTAAGGCACCGTACCACATGAATGTGGCTGATCTAGAAGAGTTGAGAGTTTAACTACAAGAACTTTTAAATATTGGAAGAATCTAGCCAAGTGTGTCTCCTTGGGGTGTTTTGATAGTCATTATGAAGAAGAAATATGATATTCTAAGGCTTTGCATTGATTACTACATGTTAAATAAGGTATGAATCAAAAACTATTATCCTTTACCTAGAATTTATGAGTTTTTGAACAAATAAAGGGTCTTTTAATCTTTTATAAGATTGACTTAAGATTTGGTTACCATAAACTATGAATCAAGGAAGAAGACATACATAAAATTTCCTTTAGAACTCATTATGGACATTATGAGTTCATAGTTATGCCTTTTGGCTTGACTAATGCACCTATAACTTTAATGAATATTAAGATAAATATATTTAAATACTTTTTGGATAAGTTTGTGTGATTTTTCTTGACAATATTCTTATTTACTCCAAAAATGAGGCTAAAAATAATTAACACCTTTATCTAGTCTTGAGAAGACTAAGACAACATAATCTTTATGGAAAGTTATCCAAATATACATTCTATGAATCTAAAATTCATTACTTAGGACACATTATTTCTAAATAACGCATTGTTATTAACCCTACTAAGATCAAAGTTATTCAATATTGGCCTACTTATTCAAATGTGAATGAAGTATGTAGCTCTATGGGTTTGGCTAGTTATTAGTCACATTTTGTGGAATTTTTTTTCTAGTGTCACCTATTCCATTACTTCCTTATAACATAAAGGAAAATTTTTTATATGGAATCCTCAGTGTGAGGAATACTTTATTAAGATGGAAGAGCTACTTACAACAACTCTTATTCCTATCATACAACATCCAAATGGTAACTTTAAAGTTTGGGATGATGTTTCTAAAGAATTCAATGGAGGTATCTTGACTCAATATGGTAAGGTTGTGGCTTATAAGTCATGAAAGTTGAAATAACATGAAAATAGCTATCCTATAAATGATAAGGATCTTGCTCTCATTGTTCATACACTTAAACAGTGGAAACATTTCTCACTGAGAAATCCTTTCTAATTAAAATTTGATAATTGAAATATTGATTATTTATTCTCTCAATAAAACTTAAATGTAGGCTAGCATAGGCGGCTAGGGTTTTTGAGAAATTTTGACATAAATATATCATATTTCAAAGGCAAGGAGAATAATGGTATGATGCACTTAGTAGATGCATACACCTTGTTAACTTGTTAGTGTTACAAGGTAATTTTAAAAGTGTTGTTATGGAAAAATAGCTTGTTGATGTATTATACCATGATGTAAGAGTAGGTTTGGCTGATGAGCCTATAGTAAAAAAATTATTGAATTTTTGTTGCAATAAATGGCCTGATAAGGCATAAAGGCAAAATTTATGTCCCTGGGTTGGGTGACTTGAGAAAATTTATACTTAATGAAGTGAATATAACACCTTACTATGCATAAATATAAGTGATGTTGTTTTAAATGTATAGTTTCTATGCATTACAAAGGTCATTGAGTTGAAATTTTGTATTATATGGAAACTATGTTTTATGACATAATGATTGTGTTTCCCTTTTTATGAATGATTTGTTTGAAAAGGGTAACCATGTTTTTTAAATGGGGTTGTATTTTATATATGGAATTTAATGCATTGTTAACAAGAATCAATGACTTTATTTTTCATTATTTTCTAGTTTTATTTTTTAATGACTCGGTCATATTCATATAATGATTGTGTTGGGTTATAATGACTATGTCTATCTTTAAATTGCCTACAACTGTTAACAATGATACTCAAATTCTTTTAACTAAGACTATGTTATTTTATGACAGAGTTATGGTTATTTATCCCTAATCTTTGTTGTGGTTAATATTCATGTCTGTGTATGGGTTTTAATTGGATTCTATTATTTTAAAGCTTAATGACATAACTAATTGTTATTATATTGGTATTTGTTTATATAATTTTGTTTTGATTTTATCGAGATGTGTTATTAACAAATTTGAATTTTGGTCATTATGGCTACATTCTATGTTATATTGATCTTTGATATTCAACTATGTATTGTTGCATGCAAGTTTCAAATGTGTGAACTCTATGTATCATTTGCTTAAAACTCTAAATCCTTGATCTCTACCTTTTTATAAAATTTAATCATTTGAATTAGGAAATGATATTCTCATTCTAATGTTTTGTCTATGTCATGTGTTGACTATGCTATCATCTTCTTTTGAGTACATGGATATGTTTTTAGATATGTGTATGTATGTCTCACTCTCTCTCTCTCTCTCTCTATATATATATATATATATATATATATATCTGTGTGTGTGTGTGTGTGTGTGTGTGTGTGTGTGTGTGTGTGTGTGTGTGTGTGTGTGTGTGTGTGTGTATGTATGTATCTATGTGTGTGTATGTATATATAAAAAGTAACTTCTATGCATATTTATATGACTGTGTTGTTTATGTCATGACTGAGCTATTCCAATGAACTTTACTTGTTTCACTGAAGTCTTACATCTCAAACTTGGTAATTATTTTGATTGGGTCATGATTTTTATTAGGTCTTGACTTTTTTGGTTATGCTTATTATAGACTTAGTTTTATGATGATTATTTTATAATCACATTATTTTCTTTTATGGTTATATCATTTTGTCAATCTTTGCATCGAGTTATGTTATTATACTTGTGATAATGTATAAAGATACCTACAAGTTAGAATATTATAATGGTATGGTTTTATTATCAATGTATAGATTAATACTTGACTTAGTCATTTGGTTTTGCTAGGTTATATTTGAACTAGTTTTTTATGTAGGTATGACTACTTATTTTTGTTATGTTTTGATTAATAATTATGACTGATATTTATTCCATTACATCATTATTTAGTTAAGATTTATTTTGTTTGGTTTCTATTACTTATTAGAAAGTGTGGATTTTCATTCCTAGACTAGACCTAAATATTTAAAAGTTTATATTAGGGGTCGCGATGGTTAAGGTTGGTCATGATAATGGATAGGTTTCCAAGTAGGATAATTTTTAAAGATATATAATGAATTAGATTTAATCCATTCTATATCATTTGGTAGCCTAGATTAACCATCCCCATTCCTAATGTATACTTATATGTATTAATTTTTCCCATCTCACCTTTGAATGATATGACTATATCCTTTTTATTTTTTGATATGTATTTTGCTTAGTGATTGATTTTTTCATAACTCATCTCATGTTCCTGGTTACTGTAACCGCCATATTGATGATGGTTTAGGTAGTGAGGACCATCGATGGTTGGGCTCATAGGGCTGGTTGGGTAGGTTTATACTAATTAGTTTGTCCATGTTTAACGCCATGCATTGATTACTTCATACATGCATATGGAATATGGTAACAAAATTTAATTGATGATTTGATTAAATATTAATATGTATAGGTAGCATTGACTATAGTTGTTAACATTGACATTGATTGATATATTGATATTGATGGCTACTAACTATTTTTATGAATGGATGGATAACATAAATTGAATATTGAATTAAGTAAATTGATTGATGGCCAAAGATACTATTCCATAGATAAGTTTATTATTTAATTGATCCTACATTGATTTAGTATTATTTTTTATCATAACAAGTTGGAATTGATTGAATATGCCATTAGTTTATATATATATATATATATATATATATATATATATACCATTTAAAATGTTCAGTCTTATTAATTCTAAATGTTTTACATTAGTTCCTTAATTTTGAAAATTATTTAATTCACAATGTATATATTATATGGGAATTCATATAGAAGTTAATATGATACATACATACATACATACATACATACATACATACATACATATATATATATGTTCATAGTCTTATTAATTCCAAATGTTTTACATTAGTTCCTTAATTTTGAACTTTGTTTAATTCATAATGGATAGATTATATCAGAATTCATATAGAAGTTACGTAGTTAAATTACTTTAGATAAATTAGAATTTGGTTTATATTAATACTCTTTGGACGTAAATACATAGATGCATATGGCCCTCTTAATCCTTTTAGCAATGCATAAACTTAGATAGCTAGACCATGAGAAAAATAAATTAAATGTTGCCTTCTATCATACATTTTAGACATACCTAGTTACATGCAAGGTATATATTCCTATTAAGATTATAATATATTACTTCTTAATTTATGTATGTTGTATTATGAAATCTAAGATTAATAATTTAATGCTTGTATTGTTTAAGGAAGGAGATAATAGCTTGTTAATTCCTATGATATAAGAATAAACATGTACAATGTTTTACTTAGATTATTTACTTGGTTAAGAAATGAGTTTAAAATAAACCATAATGAAATCAAAGATGATAGATAAGTTATTATATCACTTTACTCCATTCAATGGGGTTTAATTTTATGCGTTCATTGTTTCCTTTCATATCAAGCTACATGCATTTTACTTTCCATTGTGATAGTTGTACTTGCTTACCTTGTTGCATCAACTACCCAATAGTGAAATTTGTAAGAATAACTTAAGTGCAACATTTTATTTGAGTTTCACTCATCTTGAAAATTGGATGATCTTTGTTGATTGATAATGCTAAATTCTATTCATGAACATTGTTGTTGACTGCTTGCTAGCTAGATTATTAATGAATTCCTAATACAATGATGTATTTATGCATTCATTAGAGTGATTATGAAATATTATATAATTATTTATTACATGGTTACATGATTGAATTTCATTATTTATATATGTTACTTTTCTTGGAACATATAGGTAGTTCAAACTTATTAAACTCTTTAATATTGCATTGGTTATGCCAATCTAAATAATCATATGCTTTATTACTAGACTATTATTTACAATGTTGAATTATAACTACATCATCGATTGTTGTCAACACTCATGTTTGGTAATAAATAGTGTATGAATTTTACAAATAGCAAGATGACCTTAAAGGTTGTAAGGCATTATGAACCGGTTGGTAATACTAGAGAATCTTGTACTTAATCTATTTTCTCTAATCATTAAATATAATTTATTTCATGAATGAATAAAAATATGCAAGTGTTGAACTATTTTTTATTGATGACTTTGTTTTTTTGATTATATTATGTAACTTGTATTTAATATATAAACCTATGACTAACCTGAATGATAACTTATGGAAACAAAGCCATCCTTCCCAATTAACCCAATACTTAAACTCAGCCATCCATGAGTGGGATTGAAACCCACTAAGGAGATTGAGGTATTTACCTAGGGTTAAGGACCTTGAAATAGTCCTATGTGGAATTCTAAGTAAAACTTATCATACTTGGAACTTATTATTATATGATTACACTAATACACCATAAACCTCATACTCTTAATACAATAACATGCTTTCCCATATCACCTTTTGTATGTGTTTACCTCTAGCTAATTTCCTTAGTTCCCCTCCTTTGGTTCTAGTTTCACATACATGAAGTACATTGATTATTTTTGTTAAGTTAGCAAGACTTAGTAAGTGGGCCTAATATGTGTCCAAAATGTACTTTGATATATAATACAAAAAAAAAATTGGGTTGTTTCACTAAAGTAGCCTTGAGATTATACTTGATGATATCTATTTGAGATTCATTTTATAGAAGCAATTTAGGTTGTTAATGAATCTTATTTTTGAAACCTTACCAACCAAGGGGAGTCTTAAATTTCATTCCATAAAGGTATTTAAAAGGTGACATTTTTAGAAGGGCATGATATATGTTTTTTTATAAAAAAATTATTCATATCTAAATAATATTCCCATTTATATTATTATTCAGAAACATATATAAAGAGTATATATTCCACAACTTGATTTAATTTTTCCCTTTGACCATTTGTTTCAAGATGATATGAAGAGTTACATTTTATCCTAGTATGAAATGTTGATATCAAAATCTCTAAAAACCTTGAGGTAAAAATAAATCCTTGTTAAATATGATCAACTTAAGTATGTTGCAAGGATAAATATTCTCTCTCACAAATATTTCTATAAATATAGGAACATCATCGATGAGATTATTCAGTATAAATATAACATTTATGTTAGTTTCTTAACTATTAAAATAATGATGTCAATCATTTTCCTAGACTTGGGATGTCTTTAAATAAAATCCATATAGATAGTAAACAACTCATCCTATGAAATGTTATGAAAATAGATATTTCCTATTGTATGTAAATGCTTTGCCTCAATAAACTAGTATTCTAAGCACATGGATAAAAATTAAGCCACAAAAATATTCTTTCCTATCCAAAGATAAAATGATTTTAGTTCATCTGTCATCTTTTTGACACCTTGATGAGTGTAAATACTAATATATAATTTATATATTACCTCAGTCTAGTACACTTCAAAAATACCTATCATGGTTTTACTTTTTATTTATATACCTTTACACTATGAAAAGGATCGCATGCACTATCTCTTTATGCACAATTACTTATCTCTTAGTTATACAATTGTTATTATGATGACCAAGCCTTATATACTATGCAATAAGATGTAAACTTTATTATTATCCTTCATTACTAGTTCTAGACTTATACCCATTTTCAATCTTCTTGGACACTTGTGTCCTAGGTGCACACATGCATCAATGAAACTCTCCATTTCTCTACAATGTGTCCAGTGCCAAAAGTCATCCATTTTTAAAAATAAACATATCCCAAAGGTCATCCTAAACGATTTACTGTGATACATTTAAAAAAGGGATTAGTATATATATAATATCAACCCTCATTCCTTCCTCAATTGGAAAACACATACAACATAGAAGGTAATACACTAAAAATCACTAAATAACAAATAAAGTGAAAAATCCTATTGTATTCAACCCTATTTCCATATTAGTCATATTAGTAGTATTTACATGAGTATGAAACATTTAAATAGTAACCCAGGAAACCTATTTTCTAAGTTACAATATATGTCACTAAATGTCTTTGCTTATCAAACATTACATCCTTGTGCAAACACAAGCCAAAATGTATGCGAAAGCTACATAATTCTAAGTCATTATTCATACTATTTTCTTCATAGGTGATGCCTATTGATAAAGGGGTATTTAGGGAAGATCAAAAAGTGTAAAAATATAAGGTTTTGTCATTTGATAAAGAGTGACAATGTATGCACATGATCTAATGATATCAAAAGAAAGGTGATAAAAAAATCCATAAGGATCTAGTTGGTTGCATCCATATCTAATTAGTATTCTATATAGGACACCTTTGGTAGGGTTAGACACCTACATCAATACAATTATACAAATATAACATGTCCTAAGATAAAGAAGGATTATTCCCATAATTAGATGATGATTTCATGTGTATACACCCTACATTGCACAAGAAACCACACATATCATGTCTTTTCACAATCCTCTTCACAAGAGACACTGACTAGATAACATGAGCTTTGTTTGCACTAGCCATGTCTTTATTTTTTCTTATCTGTGTTATTTTTCTTGATTTGTCACCTTTTTACTTATTACCAATCATCTAGAACCTTCTAACTAGTGATTCTACCTTAGCCAAGTGGTATTCCCCATGATAATCCTATTCCCCTAGGTCCTAAGCTTGAAGGATAGGAGTACCAAATTTGGAAAATAATGGTGGACATGGAAGTGTCCTATTTTCAGTGCTCTTGTCCACTTGTATTTTGAGCCCCAATAGTCATTTGTCTTAACTTAATAGGTCCCTAACCCTTCTTAGACCCTACATTAGGAATTATTTACGTTTTTAATGTTAGCTAATGTGATTAAAGCTTCCAAATTCAAAATAAATATTATCCTATATAAAGGACTTAACAAGGAATTTTATATCTATCACTTACTACTTTGGCATAATAAATAATTAAAATTAGTCAATAGTATGGTTCAAACTTATGCATCACACAGAGATTTGAATGTTAGATCAAGAAAGGGCCTATGTGAAAGTTCATTTATACATATACCATGCATGTTGATTATACATGTTCCCTAAGGGAGAATTACATTTGATAGGAGACCCTAGCTTGAGGGTTAATGTAGGCAGTGATCAGGGCAACATGAGTTTTAGATCATGCGATCACACTTCTGCTAACCCAATTTTTTCCCTTTTGATTTTTATATGTTTATTAGTTTGTGTGTGTAGGTAATCCTAGGATTTTTAGAATAAAATAGGTTATAAATTGGTACATATATGTGATCATATAGAAATAAAGACATCTATAGGACCAAAAAATTAGACCACACCATAATCCACAACCCAAAATTGATTGGGACAATAGTGCCAAAATTAGACTACATCATTAGACACCAAAGTGTCAACTTGTTGATGTTCCTATACTTTTATAGAATGAAATCTATATTCGGGTTTTTGGCATCTTCCTAGTCTAGCACAATAGTTTTCAACCTTTATATCATCCACCATAGCTTGGTTTTCCAGATAAGTCATTTATTTTTTCCATGTCATTGATTTGAATCAAATTGACATAAATCTATATTTTAATACATTTTATTATATTTTAAACCTTAATCTATCCCATTTATTATGTAGGAAAAAAACCCTAGTTTCCCAAAATCAATAAAACATTTGGTGAACTTGACTTACTTTGAACAAATCTCAAACCCTAGGTACCCTTAGGGTTTTCTTTCATATTTTTACAAAAAAAATAATTTTTTTTTTTTTAATTTTTATCTATTTTTTTTTTAATTTTGTTTATTAAAATTTATTTTAGAATTAAAATTATTGTAATAATTTCAAAATTCTTAAACTCCAACCCAAAACCCTAGATTTCAAAACTAGGTCCGCAAACCCCACACCTTCCTCTCTTAAAATTTTTAGATACAACTTTTGGAAATTTTGTAACTTGTTTGGAGTATTGAAAATATTTTCAAAATCTCTATGTTAGTAGTTATTCTTGAATTTATTTTCCTTATATTAATTTTACATATTTTCTTTGGTGAAATCAATAAAATGGCCACTAAGACACTTCTTCCTTCTCATCCTATAGATAAATTTCTAAATTTTTCTCATAATTATGATAATGAATGGACAAATTTGAAAAATTACACATTAGCCAAAAATGAGGAAAATGATTTCATTTAAAATGAAGACAATTACTATTATTTTAATGAGGAATATGATGATGTATATGAAAGTGATAGTGAAGAAAAATTATATGTATCTTTTTCTCTCAAACGTATCTATTTTCTTCCATCTTCTAAATAAAATAATTTTGATAAATGGGAAAGGTACTTTCATCTCATTCTCCTATGAATAATGCATCAAATGAATAAATTAGTCATGTATTTCCAAGTTAACCTATCATTGGTGATAATTTACTTACATTTAAACTCTCTCTCTCTCTCTCTCTCTCTCTCTCTCTCTCTCTCTCTCTCTCTCTCTCTCTCTCTCTCTCTCTCTCTCTACTTCTTTGTTCCAATTACAACAATATAAACACAATAGAATCAAATTTTCAATTTATAATTCAAATTACCCATGTGATGTTATTAAATATACTTTTTCATCTCAAAAAATGACAAAAGAATGTCTAAATTATAACTCTCTTACTCTTACTTCTCATATCATAAATGAAAGTAATGCATGTACTCCATTTAAGGATTCTCATACCATAAGTGAAAATAATGCATGTACTACATTCAAGGATAACAAAGATGAATATAATATTCCAATTACACATGAAAATTTATTACATATTAGAAAATAATTAACATTTTATCCTAACCCTCTCCCTAGTGATAATGGAAGTGATTATGAGTGTGATAGGGAACATGCAAATGAATATGAAAATGAGATTGAATATGAAAGTGATACTTCTACTCCTCCTCTTTCAAAAGAATAAAATTATGATTGTGATAATGCATGGAATAATGATGACTATTATGCATATAGTGAAGAAGAAAATGCATCTCATTATTGTAACTCTTCTCTCACTCCTCTCAAACATAATGTATTACAAAATGTTACTTTTACTTATATGCATGATTCTGTTTCAAATGATGCACATGTCAATGATAACATCACATCTTCTATTCAATTATAATGTGATTAAATAAATATTAAAGATACCAATCAATCTCCCAATCCACCCCTACTACAATAGCACCTATTTCTCACTCTTTACCCAAATAGAATGGTAGCCCACATCCCTCTACTAACATCCAAGTTACCATTCTTCTAAAGGTTCAAGTGACCACACCCCTTCTTTGTGATCCAATTGATAAATGTAGAATTTCCATGGCTAAAATAAATGATAAAATTCAATGACTAAATGAACCACTTTAGGATAATAATATACCATCCCAAGATATTATTTCTTTGATGCATGTATTTGGTTAAATACAACACTAAGTACATATCCTTACTTTTGAAAATAATGCTTATAAGTCTTGGATGGATGCCAATGACTTAGATGGTAACCTTCTTCTAAATACATTTTTTAAATCTTTATTTCCTAAGCATTTATAGATACTTTCATTTCCTCAATTTTATGGAAATGGATATCCATTTGTACACCTTAAAGTTTCTTGGAAATCTTTGTCATCTCATGTGAGTTCTTTTATTGTATTTAAGTTGTTCTAGTAGACATTAGTGGGTAATTCACATAATTGGTTATTTCATATACTCCTTATTGGTTCCTTGCATACATATGATGACTTGGAGGAGGCATTTCTTAGATATTAC